>CAOLHI010004091.1:0-135039 GCA_948474755.1 Ctenosaura bakeri | reverse complement strand
CAACACAACTCCAGGCTTTCTTGGATGAAATGGATTAACTGGACCTATTCCACTCTGGGTCCAGGCCTGGTTATGGGACAGGAACAGCCTTGGTCATCTTGGTGGATGACCTACATAGGGAGTCAGATGGGGTATTGAGTCCCTGTTGGCCTTCTTGGATCCTTCAGTAGCATTTGATACCTTTTACCATGGTATCCTTCTGGGTTCTGGCTGGCTGGTATGGGACTTGAGGGCACTGCTTTTCAGTGGTTCTGGTCTTGGCTGAATGTTCCCAGAGGGTAGTGCTGGGGGAATGTTGTTCATTAAGGTTTTTGGCCAATAGCTTGAGGGGTTCTCCAGGAGTCAAAACTGTCCCCTGTGCTTTCAACGTCTACATGAAGCCATCAGAAGAGGTCATCTGGAGCTTTGAGGCTGAGTGTCATCTGTATGCTGAAGATCCCCACCTCTATCCTTCCTTTACAACTGATGCCAAGAAGGTTGTGGTACTACTAAATCATTGCCTGGATGCAGTCAAGGACTAGATGTGAGTAAACAGACTGAGGCTTAATCCAGACAAGATGGAAGTGCTGCTGGTCAGAAGGAAAATCAACCTTGAATTGGAAGGGCAGCCTGTTTTGAATGAGGTTGCTCTCCCTCTGAAAGATCAGGTTCATAGACCCAGCATTGATCCTGGAAAGCCAGGTTGCTGCAGTGGCCAGGAGTGCCTTTGCCCAGCTTTGTCTGGTGCACCAGCTGCACCCTTTCCTGGGGAAGACACATCTGGCCACGGGGGTTCATGCCTAGTTATCTCCCAATTAGGCTACAGTAAAGCACTCTCAAATGGCTGCCCTTGAAAAGTGTTTGGAAGCTGCAGCTGGTGCAAAATGCAGCAGTCAGAGGCCCTTTTCGCATGCCATTTCCCATGCGAAATGGCCTCCAGAGCATCGCGCGATTGCAAGGACCATTTCACTTGACATCCTTGCAATCGTGCAATGCTGCCAAGGCCAGTAGTGGCGATTGCGCAATATATAGTTTTTGGCTTCTTGCCCAAAATGATGCGTGATCATGCATCCCTCCCGGGCCCCACACACACTTACCTTCCTTGCGGAGCCTCTGGAGACATGGCCATCGCAATTCCTCCCCCAGGGCAGCCTTGGAAAGTACCCAGCTGCACTGCGGAAGGAAGAGGTGGAGCCCTCTCACTTCCTTCCAGCCAGCATGGAGCTGGTGCGGAGGACAAGCAGAGGGGACACGAGTGTCTCTCAGAAGAGGCTTCTTGCGTGATCCCCATGAGCCAAGCCAGGAAAAGGTAAGGTGAGAAAAGGGCCAGACTGGTGTCAGGTGTGCATTTTAAAGACCACATAACACTGATCCTGCAAGAGTAACACTGGTTTCCAATTTGCATCTGAGCTCAGTTCAAGGAGATGGCATTGACTTACAAAGCCCTGAACAACTTGGGGCTGTGGTATCTGAAAGACCAATGCCTCCTCCCAGAGGAGACTGCTCGGAATCTGAGAGGAGGTCCTGTTGCATGTCCCAACACCTTGTGAAGTTAGGTTGTGGGTGCACATAACAGGGCTTTCTCTGTAGCAGTGCTTCGACTGTGGAAGTCCGTGCCCAAGGAAGTTAGGCTGGTCCCATCTCTTTTGAGCTTCCAGCAGACAGCCAAAATGGTGTCTTTCAGGCAGCCCTTAATGGAACTGCTATTTTAACTGTTTCAAAATTGAATTCGAGGACTGCTTTAGACTGCTTTTAGGAGTTTTTAAAGAGTATTTGAATGGGTCTTAAAAACATTTTTATCTTTCTATTGTTTTGATTGGGTTCTATTTGTCCATTGCCTTGGGAGTCCTTGTAGACTGGGAAGTGACCATAGAAGAAGGAAGGGAGAGACAAAGTGAAAAGAGAGAAAAGAATACCTTCCTTAACAGAAACAAAGAGAAAAGCAATATGGGGTCATGAACAGCAGAAGCGGAGATGCCAGAGAACCAACCAGGACATCTTTGAGGCTTCATAGAATCATAGAAACATAGAGTTGGAAGAGACCACAATGGCCATCGAGTCCAACTCTCTTCTGCCATGCAGGAACAAAGCAGCCTCACCAAATGGCCATCCAGCCTCTGCTTAAAAACGTCCAAAGAAGGTGACTCCACCACACTCTGAGGCAACTTCATGATTGCACATTGCCCCCAGGAGTGAGCCACAGACCCCCTTCTGCACACCAAGCTGAAAAAAACCAAGGAGGTCATGGTATAATTTAAGTCCCTGTCCCACCAACTGGGGAAATGCCTCAGGTGTTTGAGGAAGAAGCGAGAGAGGCTCCTTATGTGTCAGCAGTGTGATGCAGAAACCAAAACAGCCAAAGCAATTCTGGGCTGTGTCAGCAGGAGTTTGGTGTCCCATCACTTGAGAGAAACAGCAGTGCTGCTTTGTTCTACTTTAGATGTACCCCAGCCAGAGGGATCCTGTGGTCTGGACACCTCAGTAAGCTAGAGAATGTGAAAAAGGTTGTGTGTGAAGTGAGAAATGGTGGAGGTTTGTTTGCCTGCTTTGCATAAGGCATTGGCCGCAATCCTGGAGGTGCCTTAATGCAGGCAGAAGCTCAGAAGGCGCTGGATACTTACTTACTTACTTACTTACTTACTTACTTATTTATTTATTTATGTCCATATGGAATGTTTGCATCAGCTCAAGGCCCTGAGCAGTGCCATTGTGCATGCAGATGTCAGCCAAAATCCCCCAGAGGCAGTCACAAACACATAACCTACAGTTACGCAGTCATAACAGCTCGTATTCACAATCCCTAAGTAGCCCCAAGCAAGGACCATGAAAGTATCCCAACATGACTTACTGGTAAGCAGCTGCTGGGAGCAGTGGGACTCCACTCCCATGTCTGTCTAGAAGCAGCTGGCTAAGGTTCCCACCCCTCTTAGGAGAGGACATGGTCATTTTAATAGTTGGAAGGATGTGCCATATGGAAGATGGGGAAAGCTTGTTTTCTGCTGACCAGCTTAGGCAGTCCCTTCCAGTGTTGAACAGCTCTTCCTGTCAGGAAGCTCCTCAGAGGGCTTCATAGCTTCCAGGCCTTATAGTTTCCAGACTTCTGCATGTGCAGGGTCTCCTACGGAAGCAGTTGGATGTTTTTCTCCATGCAGAATGGCCACATTCAGTTCAAGGAAGCAAAGCTGTGAACACCATGGTACAGCACCTGGATGTGTTGCCATTCACTAATGCATACTTGTTGTGGAAAGTCAGTCCCCTTCTCCTTGATCTACTTGTCATCTAGTTTGTGTTCCATGAGATGGGCAGATGCGTAGGTCCCTCTCCCAAGATGGGGGTGAACTCCATTCCCATCCCACTGTTGATTTGGGAGGGAAGGTGGGACAGGAATGTGGAATGAAGGGATTTCAGCTGCTAAAACAGGAGAGCTCTCTGCCTTCAGCATCTCCAGTGCCTCCTCAAAAGGCAGGAAGGGTTAATTGTGGTTGGCTCAATTAGTGAGGCTTCAATGAACATATGTGTGTGTGCAAGTGCGTGCGCAGATGCTTGGGTGTATGCAAGAGAATGAGAGAGAGCTTGAGGGTAAATTAAGACAGCATTTAGCTTTCCTTCTTATTAGCTGTGCATACATTTTCCCCAGAGCCTCATTACCACTGTCACACAGAGTGTCTCCTCCGTTTACAACAGAGGGAGGGATCTCGGTTTGATAGACTTTGCCACCAAACATGTCGTGGTAATGAATGAACAGAGAAAAAACTGTCAGGCGGCCAAGGAAACTCCTTCCCTACCCTTGGCCCTTAAAAGGCGGAAGGGAGGAAGGGAGGGAGGGAGAGTGTTACCTTGTTCTCTGGGGGTCCCGGGAGGGGCGCCCAAATAACCAAAACGCAATAACACAACTTTGGGGGAAATTAGCTGGAGCCCTCACTAAAGCTAGTGAGAGGCAGGGTGACTTAGCAGGATCTTGCAACCCAGCGTCTACGGGGTCAGGTCAGTCAAGCGGTCAGATGGTTCAAAATAGCCAAACGATGCTTTATTAAACCCAGACCAACATAAAAGACGACACAGTCACACAGCTTACTAAAGCGTTGGAAATAGGGATTTTCGGAGGGAGAGGGAAGTGGGTGATGCGGCACCTGTCTCATAGTCCTGAAGAGATATGAAGATAGAGTTCGTTGGGGTGCAGGGAAGAAGCTCAGCGCGGTTCGCTGAGGGGAGCTCACCAGACAAAGTGGCAGCAAGGCAGGATGGAAGTCCAAAGCGATCTGAGGTGGTCTCAGAATCAGGGGCTTTTTATAGGGTGAATTGTGACTGCTGGCCAAACCTTACTCGGTGAGAACAATGAGATTTAGGAGCAGAACAAAGTTTTGGAAAGGTCAGAGTTCAGCATGATTGGCTTAAAGCCGAATCAACAATAGTGTAGCCAGTATGCAAATGCGGAGCACTTGGCACGGCTTTGTGCAGTTACCTGCTTGGTACAGGGAGGTCTTTGTTAGTATCACGCATAAGCAAAGTGGGTGTTTGCCAGGGAGGTCCCTGAAGCGACGAACCGGCTCTGTTCTGCCTGCCTAGATGGGGATTGAAATGTCCAGCAATTACCGGTCACACCTGTTTACGTGCTTGTCCGGAGGCCTCGCAAACACGTGGAGCGGGGTGGCAGAGGAAGACCGAATGGTTTTGATATCAAAACGATATCTAATGCTATCTCCAGGTAGATCTGGGCTGCAGTAACAAGAGAGGAAGGCTGGGAGGGAGTATCTGGACTGGAAGAAAAGAAAAGGGGAAATGAAAAGAGGAAGAAACGTAAAGGAGGTCGCTACAAGGCCTCTTGTTGGTGGGTGATGTGACGGCTGTCCCTGGCTGGGTGCGATCCCATGCCAAGGAGGGTAAAGAGGACCCAAGAGCCACGCTGAGCTCCCTTGGGTTTTTTGAACAGTGGAACAGAGGCGTGGAGGACAAAACCCATGAGGTGAGATTGGAGGAGCTGGGTATGTTTCAGCCTGGGAAAGGGAAGACTGAGGGGGCACATGATGGTCCTCCTTAAACAGCTCAAGGGCTGTGACGGAGAAGAGGAGGCAGGCCTGTTCTCTGCTCCCCCCTGGGGTAGGACCAGGTCTAACAGTCTGAAGTTACAAGAAGGTAGATTTTGATTGAATGTTAGAAGGAACTTCTTAACGGTGAGAGTGGCTGGGCTTTGGAACCGATCACCAGGAGAGGTGGTGGGGTCTGGACATCTTCCAAAAGAGCCTGGACAGCTACTTGCTGGTGGAGGTGCTCTGGCTGGAGATCCTGCACTGGGCAGGGGCTGGACCTAATGGCTCACAGGGCCCCTTCTAACTCCATGACTCTATGTTCTTATGACTCCATGACTGCCTCACAGGGTGCTGTTTAAAGGCCTTCTTTGGGGGCCTTTAAATGGAAGTTGGACATACATTTCTCAACAGTACTTTAGCTGTTCCTCCCTGCATGGCAGAAGGGGGTTGGACTAGGTGTCCTTGGGGCCCTCCCAACTCCAGGAGTCTCTGATTCTGTGATTCGATAAGACTGGAGTCCTGCTGGTTTCATAAGTGCACTGAAGATCCTTTGCAAATGTGGTTGTCGTGCAGTGGACACATTCAGTTCAGTGGGTGTGTTCAGCTCACAGTTGAGTAAGTGGAGCTGAATGAGCACAACTGTTGCCCATCGAGTTGTGTGTTCTCAGGAGGTGCGTAACTCTTTGTCAGGGCTTCCAGTTTGCCACCGGATTCCCTGAGATGGCAGAAGCAGCCCCTCAAGCAGACAAGTGGATGGGAAGCAGGCCTGTGGGCAGGTGCCCCCTTGGCTGGAGAATGCCAGGATCTGGTAGGAGAAGGGTGGAGCAGCACATCCAGCTCTTAACTGGGGGTGTGAAAATTTATGCTCTGCAAGTGAGCTGCAGGATCTCAGCCAAAGGATTGCTATAGAAACTGAAGGGGGAGAGTGTGAACTCTGGAGCCATCTCCACCCGAGAATCGCTTTCAAATCTGGGAGATGCTATTTCTGTTGCAGGAGATTCATATTTGGAATGCAGAACATGCATCAGGGGCGAGCAGCTCCTCTCACTCTGTTGGTGCCTTTCTGAGTCAGAAGGAGCCCCCCCACTTCCCTTTCTTCTCCTTCCCCCTCTGCCCCTATCCCTTGTTGGCCCCCTTTGTGGCCAGGGAGTTGAACTAGTCAGCCATCAGACCTCTTGCCCTATCTTCTTGGAGGCTGGTTCCCCTGGCCGGCATTGGTGACAACAGGGGAAATTCAGTGAAGCAGATTTTGCACATGCTGAGAAGCACCCACTCCTTTCTTCTCTGTTTTCCACTCTTGCTCAGACTGTATGCTCCTTGCTCACTTATTTCCTCAGTGGGCTTGAGCTGGGGGCCCAGTTGATTCTTGGGAGATGCTTCCTTCCCTCCCCATTTGTTCAGATCCCGATTTCCTACCCGCCCTCCCAGCTGTTGTTTGGCTCCAGCTTCCCATGGGGTCCCTGTCTCTTCCAGAGCAAACATTTCAGTCTTGATGTCTGGGCCAAAACTCTTCCTGCTCTTGACTCCCTGACTGTATAAGGGCTCCATGAGCCAGGCAAGGACATGCACCCCTGCCCTCTACGTCCCCACACCACCAGACTCCATTCCCACCCTCTCCATGCTGAGTGGCAAAATCCAAAGAGGTGCTCTGTTTGCATTTGCTCAACCATGGGAAGGTGCTCTTTGTGGCTGAAAATGGGGTCCCAATCCTGTGGAGGTTCTACATACATTCACAGAATTCACAGTGTTGGAAGGGGCCTCAGGGACCATCTAGTCCAACCCCCTTCTGCTGTGCCAGAATCCCACAGCTAAAGCAGCACCCTGGTACTCATGAACTTATGGAGCTGGGTCTGTTTAACCTGGAGAAGATAAGCTTGAGAAGGGACATGACAGCCACTTTAAATGTTTGGAAGGATGCCATACAGAATATAGGGCAAGCTTGTTTTCTGCAGCTCCAAAAACTAGGATATAGAGCAATGGCTTCAAGCTACAGGAAAGGAGATTCCACCTAAACATTTAGAAACAACATCCTGAGGGTGATAGCAGTTTGGATACAGTGGAATCTGCTGCTGCCTCAATGGAGTGTGGTGGAATCTCCTCCTTCTTTGGAGATTTTTAAATAGAGTCCGGATGGCCGTCTTTCAGCAGTACTTTGACTGTGTCTTCCTGCATGGCAGGATGGGGTTAGACTGGATGGCCTGGGGGGTCTCTTCCAACTCTAGGACTCTGTGACTCTATGAGCATCAAAAATGTATCAGCTAAAAAGGAGGTTCTAACCCTAATAACACCCCCCATCCTTCCCACCATGCTTTACCACAATATTGGGTGCATTTCCAAATCCCAGCACATTGGTAATATGAAGCAGGGTGGAGCAAAGAGGAAAAACTCAGTTTGTACTGACCTTCCCTCTCACCCAGTACAAACACAGAATTTGGCAGGAATGTTCACCTTGCAAGAAGCGTGAAGATTTAAGGATGAGTTTAGGGGAAGGGAGAGAAACCTACTGAGAAACATTCAGGGAGGGGATTGACTGGGGTGCCTTTCAGGCCCGGTGTCTTTCTGGCTGACAGGTGCATGCAGTCTCCCCATGAGCACACCCACCCCCCAATGGGGCATGGAAAGGATATTCATCTTTGCTCATTTCCTGGCTGTAAAATGGGTTTCCCAAGACTCCAGGGACCTCCCCGGGAAGGACAGTTTATGATCTGTTAGCAACCTTGAGTTCAACTAGTGGGGAAATGAATAGTGGTAGTAGTAGCAGTAGCAATAATAAACAATAATTCCCTCTCCCCCCACCCACCCCCCAAAAAACCCTACTTGACCAGGCATCAACTACATGGTGAGGTGAGGAGGAGGTCCATTCTGCTGAGATCAACACAGTGATGGAGAACGTTTCCATCAGGTTTGGGCCAGGACAGATTGCTCACTTTAATACGCCAAACTAAAAAGCTAATGCAGAAGATCAACCTCAGTCTTTGCCTTCCAGCAGAAAGAGATCAGTGGGGCAGTGGGTGGGTTGACCAAACCTCATGAGGAAGGGAATCCACAGCCTGGGGGCAGCCCCCAAGAAGGCCCTCACCTAACATGCGTGTAGGGTGGTAGGACAAAGGCAAGCCCTCCCTTGAGGATCTCAAAAGCTGGGATCTTAATTTCACAGAGGCATGAATTTTGAGGAGTCTGTACAAAAAAAAGAAAGTGTATTTCTGCACAGAATAATTTACCAAAGCACCTCTGGATGTGTGAATACCAGATGAAAACAGTGTGGACTATTGGTATGTGTGTGTGGGGGGTCTGGAATTACAGAAATATGGTCCACCCTTACAAATGAGGATGAAATTTGCCTCACTGTTCCTGATGCAGAAAGACTGTAGGAATAATTGGGGTGGCTGCCTTTGAGCCCCCGACCCATCTTTGGGAGAGGTCCTTTTCATGCCACCCCATCCCAGGTGCCACCACTTATAGCTGAAAAACCTGGGCCAAAATGCAGACCTTGGCCCTAAAATTAGGGGAGGGGGACACTAATGAAATGGAGGAACTGAAAGCAGAGAGAAGGGATGCCAGGCATAAAAAAATCCAGAAATCATGGCTGCGCTCCAGAAACAAGGCAAGTTCATTTAAAATACCCAAACCACGTGAGCAATCTTTGATGACAAGAACTTCAAAAGCATCCCCAGTCATTCAGTAACTGTGGTCCTTACTAGTTCCAGAAGGAATGTTTCTTGTGAGCTTTTAACGTGTTGGATACCTGCAAATGGAGGGTGTTAAATTTGATCACAGCTGCAGAAAACACGACAGCTTCCTCCGGCTGCTCTCCCCTCCCACTTAATTTTGTAGGCTGGCTATTAAAAGGACCTGAGCAAACCGAGCGTGAAGGGACTAGCCGGGCGTGTTCAGCCTGGGGAAGGGAAGACTGAGGGGGGACATGACAGCACTCTTTAAATACCCCCAGGGCTGCTGCTCCAGAGAAGAGGGGGCAGGCCTGTTCTTTGCTGCCCCTCAGGGTAGGACCAGGTCTAAGGGGTTTAAGTATTTGTGTTAGCGACCTCAGTGTGGGTAAAGTGTGGCTAAGAGAGGAGGGACACCCAGTGTTACCCTGTATGTTGGGGGTCCCAGGAGGGGCGCCCAAATTACCAAAGAAAAACAAGATGGGGAAAATTAGACTCGAGCACTTTCTTAAGCTAACGAGAGGCAGGGTAACGTTAGCAAGGATTTTTAACCCTATGTATACAGCGTCGGGTCAGCGAACGGCTAGACAAGTTCTAAAGTAACAAATAACATTTTATTGAGAACAAACAACACAAAGGACACGACATACACTAACTAACTAAGAAATAGAAATGGAGAGTTTTGGGGAATGAGTAATACCACACCTGGTCTCGTAGTCCTGGAGAGAAGAGGAGGTCAAGGGGAGGAAAGCTCAGTGCGGTTCGCTGAGGGGAGTTCACTGGACAAACCGACAGCAAGGCGGGGTGGAAGTCCAAAGTAGTCCAAGGTAGTCCCAAAAGTGGGGACTTTTTATAGGGTGGATTTTACCTACAGGCTCTGCCATGCTCAGTGAGAACAAAGGAAATTTGTAGCTGGACAAAGGTGTTGGAAAAGGTCAGGTTTTGCATGATGGGCTTAGCGCTGGATGACAATAGTGTGGCCAGTATGCAAATGGCTCAACATAAAGGAATGGCTCAGCACTTGGCCGAGGCGCCTTTGTATAAAGTCACGCTGAGCAAGGCTGGTTTGCAAGAGGGTTTTTCCCTGAAGCAACGGAGAGGCATTAAGCTGCCTGCGTAAATGGGGTTTGGAATGTACAACCATTAACGGCCGCACCTTTACGTGCTTGTCCAGTGGACCTCTGCAAACACGTGGAGTAGGGTGGCAGAGAAAGGTCAAGTAAAGGCCAAATTATTTGATATCAAAAGGATATCTAGTGCTCTCACCAGACATATCATAACCGTGGTAACAATTAACACCAGCCTCACCAGAGGTCCTGTGTTCAGGTCTAGGTGCCTTATCTTAAGAAGGATCGAGATAAGTTGAAGGGGATTCCAAGAAGGACAATGAGGATGATGGGAGAAATGGAGAACAAAACCTATGAGGAGAGCTTGAGGGAGCTGGGCACGTTCAGCCTGGTGAAGAGAAGCCTGAGGGGTGACGTGATTGAAATACCTCAAGGGCTCTCCCAGGAGGGGGGTGGGAGGCCTGCTCTCTGCTTCCCCAGGGGGTGAGAGCTCTTAACTGTGTAATTTTCCCTGTGGAAGCCATTGGACATCTTTTTAAATGTCTGGTGACACCATATTTGCAAATTTGCAGGTGACACAAAATTAGGAGGGACAGCTAACACCTCAGAAGACAGGATCATAATTCAAAATGACCTTGACAGATTAGAGAACTGGGTCAAAAGTAACAAAATGAATTTTAACAGAGAAAAATGTAAGGTACTAACTTAGGAAGAAAGAATGAAATGCACAGGTATAGGAAGGGTGATACTTGGCTTGAAAAACAGTCCACTGAAAGGGATCTAGGAGTCTTAATGGACCACAAGCTGAACATGGACTAAGTGTGATGCAGCAGCCAAGAAAGCCAATGTAATCCTGGGCTGCATCAATAGGAGGATAGTGCTGAGATCAACCAAAGTGATAGTTCTACTCCATTCTGCTTTGGTTAGACCTCACCTGGAACAATACTGTGTCCGGTTCTGGGCACCACAGTGCAGGGAGCCTATGGACAAGATGGAAGGTTTCCAGAGGACGGTGACCAAAAAGGTAGGGAGCTGGGGATGTTTAGTATGGAAAACAGAAAGTTAAAAGGTGAGATGACAACCATGTTTAAGTATTTGAACAGGTGTCATACAGAAGATGAAACAAGGTTGTTTTCCATTGCTTCAGAGGCTAGGACATGGAGCAAGCTATTTTGCTAAAATAAACAAATAAATAAATAAAATCCATGCTAAATGATTGCACAAAAAAACAAAGGTCAAACTTCTACATCGTATAGTCAGAGTGTAACTGCATATTCACAGTGTGAAGCAATGATTGTGCATCAGTGAACTGCAACATTGCGGCCCTTTTCGCACAGCATTTGCCATGTGAAAAGGCACTTCAAGCGTCGCGCAAATGTGAGGAGTGGTCCACACGACACACTCACAATCGCGCAATGCTCCAGGGCTGGCAGGCACCAACCGTGTACTTTTCCATTTTCAGCTGTGAGCCAAAAAAGGTGTACAATCACACATTGCTCCGGGGCGCTGTGCGCACTTGCCATGCGTGTGGAGCTCTGGAGCCATGGCGCTCATGTTTCCTGCCCCCGCACTGACTGGGAAACTCCCAGGCTGCACTGTGGAAGGAAGAGGCGGGGCTTTCACGCAAGCGGGCAGCAGCTGTGGAGCTGAAGGAACTGGGACACAAGAGCCTCTCACTAGAGGCTGTTCACACAATCCCCGCACGCCAGCTCCGCAAAAAGGTGCGTTGCAGAAAGGGTCTGCATGACTTAAAGTGCAAAGAAGCCTGAAATCAGGACTTGCAATGCACAGTGCACATCATGATATACAACACAGCAGTGGCACTACAAGTGCAAGCAGCACCATGCATGGAGATCTGCTTCCATAACCTTAGACTGAATGCAGAGGCTGAGCATCAAACAAAAACGTCCAAGGACTTCCATGGAGGAAGATGTGCGTGCATTAACACACCAAGAGAATTACAGCCCATCTGTCAAAACTAAAAGAGGACTTCTGAGCCCTTCTGGATTTGGCAAGCCCTGCAGGCTGTGAGTGCCCCAGAGTGTCCTGGGAGGAGCAGAATCCCTCAGAACCAAGGCAGTTGCCCATTCCTTCTCTACGTGGAGTGATCTAGATGGGGCAAGCCTGCTTCTGCTCTCCAGAGATTGGGAACAGAGTAGTGGCTTCAAACTACAGGGAAAGAGATTCCACCTAAACCTGAGGAAGAACTTCCTGAGGGTAAGAGCAGCGGGACAGTGGAATCAGCTGCTGCCTCCATGGAGTGTGATGGAGTCTCCTCCTCCTTTGGAAGTTTTAAAGAGAGGTTGGGTGGCCATCTGTCAAAGGGAGGGCTTTGGCTGTGTCTTCCTGCATGGCAGAAGGGAGTTGGACTTGATGGCCTCTGGGGTCTCTTCCAGCTCTGTTGATTCTGTGATTAAATGATTCCAGAGATATAGGCCGTTTCCACACTGTACTGCCACAGTGCTGTTATTCCACACTTAGCATCCTAAAGAATCCTGGGGTTTGCAGTTTAGGGAGGGGCCTTTGGGGATTCCATAGGATGTTGAAAGTGGAATAATAGCACTATCACAGTCTAGTGCGGAAATGGCCACAGCTGCACCCATCGTAGGAAACGGGCAGTTTTATTCCACTTATTTCCAGCTCTCACAGCCCCCGCCCCCTTTTTTCCTGGCAGGTAATCTTATTGCAAATAAAATGAAAACCGGCTTTGCCTTCAACCCACGAGAAAGGCTCAGGAGTTCACTTTGACATCTACGAGCCTTTTCGAGAAGAGATTGATCTCAAATCCCATCAAGGCTTGTTAAACCCAGGAGGTGAATCTTTGGCAATTCTGCTGGTCCTTAACTCCCCCCCCCCGGCCCGCCTCCCATCCCTGAGACGTATTGACAGAACAATCTGCTTCCTAATGATTAGTTAAAAGCAGCCGAGGAGGATGATCAGTCACCCAGAGCCCGGAAGAACAGGCCGGGCCCTTCTGCACCAGCAAAAGCCCAAATTTATTCTGAGAAGGGAGGTGGAGCCTTGAGGAACATGTTGCAAGCTATTTTATTATATATTCAATCTGATTTCATAAAGTATTTATATCCTGCCCTATATTCCCAGTCCCCAAATATGTCAAACTATATAACAATTTGAATAACTATATAAGAATTTAAAACACATTAAAGGAGTTAAATCCAGGAGCATGAGAATCAGTGTGGTGGAGTGAGAGCCATCATGCGGTCATGGTTTAAGCATTGGTCTAAGACTCCAGGAGAGCAGGGTTCAAATCCCCACTTGGCCACGGGAACCCACTGGGGGACCTTGGGCAGGTCTTATTCTCTCAGCCTTCAGTGGAAAGCAAAGGAAAACTTCTTCCGAAGAACTCTTAAAAGCTACCGCAGTGTAGTGGTCTAAGTATTGGACTAGGACTCCAGGAGACTTGGGTTCAAATCCCTGCTCAGCCATGGAAACCCACTGGGGGACCTTGAACGATCCACACTCCCTCAGTCTTAGAGGAAGGCAAAGGCAAACCCCCTCTGAGCAACTCCTTGCAGGAATGCCCCATGATAAGTTCATCTTAGGGTTGCCATCACTCAGGAACAGGTAGAAGGAACAGGTAGATGAACCTATCATGGTCATTAGACCGCCCCCTCCACATGCCCCCAACATGGCTTTATCAAAAGCTGCATTTTTTCTTGGTACCAGAATGACACTTGTGTTGGTGCCAAACCTCCAAAGTGGATGGCATTTCACAGTTGTGGAGCCACACTACAGCAGGAGTTGTGGGGAGTTGTGGAGCCACACCACAGAAGGTCCTGCTCAAACATCCTGCCCCCCAGCGGCACACAGAATAGGACCCTCATCCCCAGCTAACCTCATTCTTTGGCAGGCATATGCAGGAAGAGACTTATGCCTCCCATACTGGCACCCAGCACACACGCATACAGAGAGAGAGACAGAGAGAGAGAAAGAGGGAGGGAGGGAGGGGATGAAGAATATATACATCCTGCCTCCTGCCTTCCCTTTCCAAAAGGAGGCCCAAGGCAGCTGATGCCAATAATTATAGGTGTGATAGGTAACAACCAGACCCTAGCAATGAAAAAGTACCAACAACATAAGCTATTTAAAGATGTCAAAGGAAGAACCCCAATACTCAGAAATCCTGGCCCGAATCCCGTGGGTGCCTTGTGATTCCTGTGTAAGTTTCCTTCTAGAAGCAGATGGGCTTCTTCAGTTCATGGTTGTGGAAGGGGAGCTACATGTATGTGGTCATTTGTCACAAATGCACATCACACATGGATCCATGCTGGACATGGTGCTTGGGTGCACACCTCACATTGTATTGCATAGTCATTTCATTGTGCATTTGGTTGCATACCTGGCTCAGCTCTGCAGCGTTGCCAGTCAAAAGGAGGGTTGTTAAGCAGGTATGAATGCCTAATGTCACGGGGGAGATTCATGCCACACAACCCTGATGAAGGATCTCTTCCATCATGATATGTCTACTTGTAGGAAGATGGTCTTCCATCTTTGCCAGAAAGCTGTGAAGAAAGCAGCCAGGTAAATGGTCTCAGGGAGAGGAAGGGCCAACCCTCTCCCAATGGATGCAGGGGCAGAGCCCTCCTGACTCACCCACCACCCCTGGGATGGTGGTGGGATGCGGTACAGAGGAGTTTACCTGTACCTGCATCACCATCATACCTGCCTCAAGCTTGGCTAGGTGTATGGGGCTGGGGATTGTTCCTGTGAAAGAGCAAACCCAGGCCCTCATGGAAGCACTTTTTAAACATCCTTGGATCAAGTTCTTTGGGGAAAAGTTGGGGTATCAAGAGATGGATTGTTGTTGTTGTGTGCCTTCAGGTCATTTCTTACCTACGGTGATCCTAGGGTGAACTTATCACATGGTTTTCTTGGCAAGATGTGCTTTCCTTTGAAGCTGAGAGAATGAGAGACGCCCAATCCCTAAGGGGATTTGAACCTTAGATGACAGGCAGGCAGACAGGCAGGCAGAGGCTTCGCTCTGTGCACTTGGCAAGGGTAAAACATGCCATAAAGTGTGTCAGTTGGACCAACACGTGGCAACATGACTTGTTGGAGCTCCTACTTCCACAGTCCTCCAGGGTGCTTGGCCTTGGCCCTTCCAGTCAGGGAATTCTGAGAGCTGTAGTATTTCCGAGCTGCGTTGGAAGGCTGGTCTTTTCTACCCAGGCTACCCATTGTGGGGAGCATGAAGCCACCTACACCTGACCCACTCCCCACACACCACACTTCTCCCAAGGCCAGCTCTATTTCATTCAGCAGACCCAAAAATTCCTCCAGCTGCATCTCTCCCAGTTTCTTTGAGACATCTAAGCAGTTGGGACGCCTCAGCCAATGGTAACAGGGCACCTGAAAAGGAGGTCTTCTGGAGAATAAAACATGTTCTGCGGTTGGCTTTGTTGTTGCTGCTGCTGCTGTTGTTGTCATACCAGATACCGACAAATGGTCTCCTTTCGTCTGACAATTCAAAGCAGGCGTTCCTCCTGATTGCAAAGTCTTCCCTCACCCTGAAGCTCCCTCCCAGCTTCTTCCAACTGGAGATTTCAATTTAGATTACCGACTACTTTCTGCTCTGACAACATATAAAAATCGGCATCACCCAGCCTTGCTGACACACACGCACATCTTTTATTGTACCCACAAGATGGACCAAGGCAATGCGGGTGGGGGAACCGTGTTTTATCCTTAACACTCCCCCAAAGATGCAGGGCCTCCCGGCTCAGACCTGGAAACACGGCAGCCCATGCAGCCGGCCCAGAAGGCAATGTGAGGAGAGAAGGTGGGCCGTTTGAGAAATGGCTGAAAAACTCTCCAAGAAGAATCCTGGACTGCTGGGAATCTTGGTCATTTGAGATTTGTTCAATGTAAAATTCACATGTGGTTGTATTACGCAGAAAACCATTTCTCTTTTCCTGGGCTGAAAGTAATATTTCTTAATAATGCTGACATGAGAGACATGTTTAGATATCTGAAGGGGTATCACATGGAGGGTGGAGCAAGCTCGTTTGTTGGTGCTCCAAAGACTAGGAGATGGAGGAATGGCTTCAAGCTTCAGGAAAAGATTGCTGGGTATGTTTAGTCTGCAGAAGAGAAGGTTAAGAGGGGACATGATAGCCATGTTTAAATATCTGAAGGGATGCCATGTAGAGGAAGGAGAGGGCTTGTTTTCTGCTGCTCCAGAGACCAGGACAAGGAGCAATGGATTCAAGCTGCAGGAAAGGAGATTCCACCTGAACCTCAGGAAGAACTTCCTGACAGTCAGGGCTGTCCGGCAGTGGAATCTGCTGCCTCCATGGAGTGTGGTGGAGTCTCCTTCCTTGGAGGTTTTTAAGCAGAGGCTGGATGGCCATCTGTCAAAGGGAGTGCTTTGAGGGTGTTCCTGCATGGCAGGGGGTTGGACTGGATGGCCCCTGTGGTCTCTTCCAACTCTACATTTCTATGATTCTATGGTTCTAAACATTAGGAGAAACTTCCTGATGGTAAGAGAAGCTCGACAGTGGGATCTGCTGCTGCCTCAGTGGAGTGTGGTGGATTATCTTCTTTGGAGGTTTTTAAACAGAGAGGCTGGATGGCCACCTCTCAAAGGCAGTGCTCTGACAGTGTCTTCCTGCCTGGCAGAAGGGGGCTGGACTGGATTTGGCCCTTGGGGTCTCTTCCAACTCTAGGGTTGCATGATTCTAATATTGAAGTAAATATTGTTTTCTGCACATAGAATGATTTTTTTCTGTGCGTTCTTTTCTGTGCGGAATATGCAGTCTATTTCCAAGCAGAAAATGCTGGTTTTTTGCACAAACAGCCACCTGTAATTTATGTGTGTGTTTATGTGTGCGCGCACGCGCATGCATGTAGAATAAGTCTCAGACTATGAACAGTCTTTGAAAATTGTGCAGTTTTTGTCGACTTTACCTCATCAAGTAGAAAATAGCTAAGATTATGTGTTATTTCCCTAAAAGAAGACAAATTCCATCCCACACCCAAACTTCACAGGCATCCCAGGTACCTCCTCCCACTTGCCCCACTTTTTGAAGTCATGCTACCTGCTGTGTGACATGAATGACAGAGTGCCAGAGAGCTTTATTTAAATCCACCTAGAGTGCAGAATGCCACCCCCGGGGATGCAAACCTTGGGCTATTTCATCCTTGCATGCAATGCTGAAGAATTTCCATAGTTTCCTCCCTGCAGCAGGAGCAAAACAGGATTTCCTCCCACTTTTTGCCTGGTATTTGTAGATCCCAAAGCATTTGGGGAAATGTTTTATGCAAGAACATACATAGGAGTTTTCCTGTTTTGTTTCTTTTGTACAAACCCCACCATTTTTACACATAAAATAGATGTGTATTTGTGTGCAAATGAAACCCAACTATATGCAGAATAACTTTCTGAAACATTTGGGAGGTGGGAATACCAGGCAAAGACTGCACAGAGTTCCTACTGTGTTCTTTATCCTGGCAGCCCTTCCAAAGAGCCTGAAAGCTCTATCTTTTTTTCAAGAAGGGAACAAATGCTTGTGGATATCCTTTCATAGAATCATAGAATCATAGAAATTCAGAGTTGGAAGAGACCACACAGGCCATCCAGTCCAACCCCCTGCCATGCAGGAACACCCTCAAATCAATCCCGACAGATGGCCATCAAGCCTCTGCTTAAAAACCTCCAAGGAAGGAGACTCCACCACACTCCATGGAGGCAGCAGATTCCACTGCCGGACAGCCCTGACTGTCAGGAAGTTCTTCCTGAGGTTCAGGTGGAATCTCCTTTCCTGCAGCTTGAATCCATTGCTCCTTGCCCTGGTCTCTGGAGCAGCAGAAAACAAGTCCCCTCCTTCCTCTACGTGGCATCCCTTCAAATATTTAAACATGGCTATCATGTCCCCTCTTAACCTCCTCTTCTGCAGACTAAACATACCCAGCTCTCTAAGTCTATCCTCATAGGGCTTCATGGCTTCCAGGCCTCTCACCATTTTGGTCGCCCTCCTCTGGACTTGCTCCAGCTTGTCAATATCTTTCTTGAATTGCGGTGCCCAGAACTGGACACAGGATTCAAGATGGGGTCTAACCAAAGCAGAGTAGAGTGGTACCAGTACCTCCCTCGATCTAGACACCATACTCCTATTGATGCAGCCAAGAATTGCATTGACTTTCTTGGCTGCCGCATCACACTGCTGACTCATATTCAGCTTGTGATCTATGAAGACTCCTAGATCCCTTTCACACGTACTGCTATCCAGCCACGTGTCCCCCATCCTATATTTGTGGATTCCATTATTTCTGCCTAAGTGTAGGACCTTACATTTCTCTCTGTTGAATTTCATTTTGTTCGCCCTGGCCCAGCTCTCCAATCTATCCAGGTCATTTTGAATTTTGATCCTGTCCTCTGGCGTATTAGCAACCCCTCCCAATTTGGTGTCAGCTGCAAATTTGATGAGCATGCCCTCTATTCCTTCATCCAAGTCGTTGATAAAAATATTGAACAGCACTGGGCCCAGGACAGAACCCTGTGGCACCCCGCTAGTCACTTCTCTCCAGGATGAAAAGCAGCCATTCGTGATCACCCTTTGGGTTCGGTCGGTCAACCAATTACAAATCCAACTAACAGTAGCCCTGTCCAGCCCACATTTAACTAGCTTCGTTGCAAGAATGTCATGGGGAACTTTGTCAAAGGCCTTCCTGAAATCGAGATATGCTACCTCCACAGCATTCCCTTCATCTATCAAGCTAGTAACTCTATCATAAAAAGAGATAAGATTAGTCTGGCATGACTTATTTTTGAGAAATCCATGTTGACTTCTCGTGATTACCGCATTGCTTTCTAAATGATTAGAAACTGACTGCTTAATGATCTGCTCCAGGATCTTTCCGGGTACTGATGTCAGGCTGACTGGGCGATAATTATTTGGGTCCTCTTTTTTTCCCTTCTTGAAGATGGGGATAACATTTGCTCTCCTCCAATCTGCTGGAACTTCTCCTGTCCTCCAAGATTTCTCAAAAATTATAGCAAGTGGTTCCGAAATGACCTTCCATCTCTGGTTGCCCCGTGCAGCCATTCTGAGGCACTCATGAGAGGCTGCTGCTACTCCTCCTGCTCCGGTCCCCTTAGATCTTAAAACCATAGAGCCATCAAATCTTAGAGCTGGAAGAGAAGGTGCAACTAAAGCACTCCCAAGAGATGCCCACCAGCGCCTCTTTGAAGACTTCCAAAGACAAGAGAATCAATCATCCTTCAAGGCCGGTTGTTCTGCTGCCCAACACTCCTTATAGTTCAAAAGTTCTCCCTCATGTTCAGGTGGAATCTCTTTCCTTGCTATTTGAGTACATTGGTTCGTGTTATAGTCTCAGGAGCAGCAGAAAACCAGCGTACTTCATCTTCTGCCTGGCATCTCTTCAGGTATTTAAAGAGAGCTACCATGTTCCCTCTCAATCTTCTCTTCTCCAAGCTAAGCATACCCAGCTCCTCAGTCATTCCTCATAAGGCTTAAGGGTTTCCAGACTGTTGACCATCTTGGCCGCCACTCTCTGGACTCATTCCACCTTCTCAATGTCCTTTAGGGTCAAAGGTTCTTCCAACACCCCTGCTGAAACTTCCCCAAATCCCAGGCCTGGGCATTTGCAATACCATTCCCGAGGTGGCCTTAGCCAGCTTGGCCAATGGGATAGACATGATGTCACTTGACTCTCACATTGTGAGAGGGATTGCAGAGGAAAACAGAGGTATTTGGGCCTTTTGTTTTGGGGGCCAGGGCAGAGGGGTTGAGAGCCTGCATGGTTTGGGCACTGGACTAGGACTCTGGAGAACAGGGCTCCAACCTTTGCTCCTGCATGGAAACCCAGAGATGTTTGGCTGATTCCTCACATTTCTTCTCTCAAGACTGCCTAGAGAAAGGTTAAAACAATATATAGATAAACACCCCATCTTCAAGAAGGGAAGAAAAGAGGACCCAAATAATTATTGCCCGGTCAGCCTGACATCAATGCCAGGAAAGATCCTAGAGCAGGTCATTAAACAGTCAGTTTGTAATTACTTAGAAAGCAATGCTGTAATCACTAAAAGTCAACATAGATTTCTCAGAAATAAGTCAAGCCAGACTAATCTTATCTCTTTTTACGATAGAGTTACAAGCTTGAAATGAAAGGAATGCTGCTGATGTGGCATATCTTGATTTCAGTAAGGCCTTTGACAAAGTTCCCCATGACATTCTTGCAAAGAAGCTGGTAAAATGTGGACTGGGCAGGGCTGCCATTAGGTGGATTTATAATTGGTTGACTGACCAAACCCAAAGGGTGCTCCTCACCAATGACTGCTTTTCATCCTGGAGAAAAGTGACTAGTGGGGTGCCACAGGGTTCTGTCCCGGGCCCAGGGCTGCTATTCAACATCTTCAGCAATGACTTGGATGAAGGAGTGAAGGGCATGCTGATCAAATTTGCCGATGACAGCAAATTGGGAGGGGTTGCTAATACCCCAGAGGACAGGATCAAAATTCAAAATGACCTGGATAAATCAGAGAACTGGGTGAAAGTTAACAAAATGAATTTCAACAGAGAGAAATGTAAGGTCCTGCACTAAGGCAGAAAAAATGGAATGCACAAATACAGGATGGGGGACGTGTGGCTGGATAGTAGTAAATGTGAAAGGGATCTAGGGGTCTTGGTAGATCACAAGCTGAATATAAGTCAGCAGTGTGATGCAGCAGCCAAGAAAGCCAATACAATTCTTGGTTGCATCAATAGGAGTCTGATGTCTAGATCGAGGGAGGTAATGGTCCCACTCTATTCTGCATTGGTTAGGCCTCATTTGGAATCCTGTGTCCAGTTCTGGGCATCTCAATTCAAGAAGGACATGGACAAGCTGGACCATGTCCAGAGGAGGGCAACCAAAATGGTGAAGGGTCTGGAAGCCATGAAGCCCTTTGAGGAGTGGCTTAGGAAGCTGTGGATGTTTAGTCTGCAGAAGAGAAGGTTAACAGGGGCATGATAGCCATGGTTAAATATTGGAAGGGATGTCATGTCGAGAAGGGAACAGGCTTGTTTTCCACTGCTCTGGAGATTAGGACAAGGAGCAATGGATTCAAGCTGCAGGAAGGGAGATTCCACCTGAACCTCAGGAAGAACTTCCTGACGGTCAGCGCTGTCCAGCAGTGGAATATGCTGTTGTCTCAGTGGAGTGTGGTGGAGTCTCCTCCTTCTTTGGAGGTTTTCAAGCAGAGGCTGGATGGCCGTCTGTCAAAGGTGGAGGGCTTTGAGGTGGGTTCCTGCAGGGCAGAAGGGGGCTGGAGCGGAGGGCCCCCGGGGTCTCTTCCACCTGCAGGATTCTCACGTTCGATGACCTGGTGATTAAAAAAGGCTACCAAGCCTTGTTGTTGTTGTTGATTCAGGACTCAAAGCAGCTTACTGCACATTTGAGAAAAAATGTTAAAATTCACACGATCTTAACATCAAAAAAAGATTAAACAATAAAAAATTAAAACCAAATTTTTTAAAAAATCTTTAAACACACAACAAACAGAGCAGCACAGCCCTCAGCAGAAACCTCAATCCTTTCATTGAACACACTGCATAAAGTCAACCATCTTTTGTCTAAACAGAAAAATCTTTACTTGTCTGTGAAAAGATAGGAGAGAGAGTGACAGCCTGACTTCTCCAGGAAGGGATTTCCAGAGACTGGGGGCAGCCACCTACAAGGCCCCGACCCTCCCGTGTGCCCTCCAGGTGTGCCCACAGGTAGGGGGGGTGGGCCGGAGGGAAAGGCCTCCCATGTTAAAACTGAGCTCCCTAGGAGAGGCCTCACAGAGCCAGGTCTCCCGAGAAGCTCACAATTCACCTGAGAAGCCAAAGATCCCAGCCCTCACCTTTGTCATGACAGATGCAGTCATGACATTTCCAAAGAGAACTTGTGTATGTGTGTGTGTGTAAGAGAGAGAGAGAGAGAGAGTTGCTCAAAATAATGCTAGGTGTGTTGCCAGAGAGATTAAATCCTTTCATGGAATCTGGAACTTACAGGAAAACTTTGTACCAGAGAATTGTGTGAAGCGTCCGCTCCAGGTTGGAGAAGGTCTGAGGTTTAGCGGAGGCACCAGGTGCAGGATCGGCACACGGACCCAAAACGTTACAAGGGAAGAGGGTGTCTTCATTTCAAAAGGGGAAGCTTTGCCTGGGTATAGAGAAGAGAGTTTTCTCTTTTTTTCTCCATTTTTTAAAAAGGATTTTGTTATTGCATTTGCTAGCCTGGACTTGGAGCTGCTAGGTATCATTTTGATATCAATAATTTGGCTCACCTTGTGTGCGGAGCCTTGGGAGCCAGGTCGGTCACTCTTCCTGTCCAGTGCAGCCTGGAAAGGTCCCAGGCTGCACTGCGAAAGGAAGAGGTGGGGCTCTCCTGCGAGCATGAAGCTCATGCAGAGCCGAAGAAGCAGGGAAGCGAGAGCCTTCCTCCAGAGGCTGCTCACGTGAGCCCCACACTCTCCAGCACGGTGAAAAGGTAAGGCGCGAAAAGGGTCTGTACTTGGGAAGCAGCAGGAGTCTCCACATACGAACACACACATGCACGCAGAGAAAGAGAGAGAGGTAAGGCATTCCCCTCCTTCCCCAGATTTGCAAAGAGAGCCAGAATGCTCCCAGGCCCACGCTGCATCCAACTGGCGACTGGGGAGGCACAGCTGCACCATAAGCACCCCACACACACACCCATTTGCATGCAGCTGTACACCCTGGGTGAGGGCCATTCCCACAAGGAGACATAGGATCCCTTCTCCCACGTTGCCCCAGAAGATGCATCCCCTGGTGTATCCTGGGGTCTCATCTATATACCCCACTCAGCGGCTTCAAGCCAAAATGCTCCCCCCTCTCTTACATTAGCAACAGGGTTTTAAGAGGGGCTCCTGCACCCCTCAGGCACAGCGGCTGGGGCCCTCTTCATGTCTTTTGTGTGCAGAGGTTCCCCAATTGAAACAGCTGGGCATTTTGGAAAAGGCAAAGAAGCTACCTTCAGTTCAAAGTTGTGGCAGTGGAGTTAAGAGCGTGAGGCTATGACATGATGAGGCACGCTATGCATGGAGGTACATTGCAAACTGGGTTGTGCATAGCTACACATTTGCTGCTTTGCACAATGTCATTAAATGCATAGGTTGCCCAGCACTCTCAGGCCCTTTTTGCATGGCTTTTGCCATGCAAAAGGGCCCCTGGAGCATCGCCTGACTGCGAGGAGTGGTCCATATGACGCACTCACAATTGCAGGACACTCCAGGGGCTGGCAGGTGCCAATCGCACACGATTTCATTTTCGGTTTTGAGCCAAAAATGGTGAGTGATCATGCATTGCTCCGGGGGCCCGTGCATACTAGCCATGCGTGCAGAGCTCAAGAGCCACAGCACTCACACTGCCTGCCCCAGCACAGCCTGGGAAAATCCCAGGCTGCACTGCAGAAGGAAGAGGCAGCAGTTGTGTGTGAGCAGGCAGCAGTTGCGAAGCTGAAGGAACCGGGATGTGAGAGCCTCTCGCAAGAGGCTGCTCGTGCAATCCCTGCAACCTAGCTCTGCAAAAAGGTGAGTTGCGGAAAGGGCCTCAGTATCTGAGTCCCCTTGCAGGGAATTACACTACAAAATCCCAGCACAGGACCTCAGCCTGACCTCTCCAGCTGCCTGAAGCAGCTCCCATCACCCACCCACAGGGGAAGCAAAATGGCCCCTTGGGTGCCTGGCTGACTTCTGACCTCCGGAGCTGGTTTCCCAGAAGGGAAAGCAATGGGACTCCAGCTGGCCTAAAAGTCAGGCCTCTTCCTTTACACCTCAGGTGGGAAGGCGGACCGTGGAAGGAAAGGCCTCCCAAGTGCACTCAGAGGCAACGTTACTGTTTCTGACATTGCAATTTTCAGCTTCAAGAAGGAAACAGATTCTGGGGCGTAACTGTGCAAAATCATACTTACAGGCATTTTTTAAAAAATGATACATAGATTTTTCTGGTTTCCTGGTCCTGAGCTTTTCTGTTTGGAGACCGAAACACCTGGCATCGCTCCTCTGCAAATGCCCTGCAGAGACAGGCTTCCCAGCAAAGAGCGAAAGAGCAAGCCCCTCCTTCCTGAACTGCAGAAGGTGCTTTGCTTAACTGCTCAGTTTTTGCTCCTCAGTGAATGTACTTTGAAATGGCTTCTCACTCTGTTGACCGTTCCATCATATTTTAACCTTTCTGTGCTTTCAGTGATGCGTCCTTTTACCTGTTATGTCTTCTAATGTTTGTCAGCTACCCTGAAGCCCCGGACCGGGGAAAAGGCAGGATATAATTTAGCATTGTGCCATTGCTGGAGTGGGAGTGTGTCCCAAATGCTCCCAGCCAGCCTCCCTCCCTCAGTGCAGCCCCCCTTTTCTGGCACTACACCGAGGAGAAAAGCACCATCCTTCCCACACAGCTCCAGCCAACATGACCATCGAGCAAAAGGGGCTATTGCCAAATTTTTTCCAGTGATAGCATGACGTGCGATCATGACAGCTGGGGATGCGACAGGAGCAGGACCACAACAATGTCATATGGTAGCATGTGTCGCAGACCATCTTCAATGTGTCCCCATGCTAGGATGGGGCTGTAGTGTGGTCAGGACCAAAGTCTGAAACTGCTGGTCCTTCCAAGACTGAGAAGTCCAATAAGACGTTGTTCTTTTTCCAATGGACAGCAAGGGCTGGAGCCCTGTTGACAACCCACACCCGTGTATGTTCTCTGGAGCTCAGCACTCATAAATATTTGGCCTTTGGCCATGGGACGCATTCAGTTCACAGCAGCACGAGCGGAGCTCTGCAAGTGTATCTGTTTCACGTTCATGTTCCTGGGGCAACTATGTCCCAGTGTTTTCAAAGTAACTTCACCATAGTTGTGGGAGAAAAAGACCTTACACATTCCCCTTTCAAAGACACAGCTGTGTTACCCTGGAATATCAGCATGCAAGGGGATCTTGCAGCACCTTTGAGACGAACTGGGAGAAAGAAGTTGGTAGCACAAGCTTTTGTAGATTGAGCTGAATCCAGCGAAGCCTATGTGCTTCAAACCCCTTTCTCTCAGCTGGGGTCAAATGTGCTGCCAGATTCCTTTGCGTACGGTCCCTGTTGTGCAAAGGGACAAGAGGCGGGCCCTTCGGCAGGCGCAGCATCAGATCCACCACATCCCCATTCGGCAGCAAAGCCCTGGGCAGGGAGAAAGTGGGATAGACAGGCAGAGAGACAAGGGTAGCTTCACTCCCTGTGTTTAAATTGATGTTGCATAAACTAACCCCCAAAACTCGCCTTGTAAGCACCCCAGCCTCTGCAACATAGCCCATTTCCGCACTAAACTGTTATAGTGCTCTTATTCCCCTTTCAGCGTCCTGTGGAATTCTGAGGTTTGCAGTTTCCTGAGGCCAAACAGCTCTCCGGCTGAGAAGTCTAAAGGCCTCTCCCTAAACTGCACAGAGGTGACCATTTCACCATCTTACATAAAATTGTAATTTAAGAGGGAATTCACAACTCCGATTGAATCATTATTATAACATTTTTTCTTCAGTATAAATGTATTTGTGTAGCCTTCAAATAATCATCATAGCTCCCATAGTTAGAGGGTGCATACATTTTTTTGGGGGGGACACTCTGTGTTTCTATCTCAAAAATGGAGGTGTGCTTTGCCATTCTTTTGCTCACAATGGGCAGCTCAACCACGGCAAACCCACCTATTTAACACCAGAGCCTCCATAGCCACCACCTCCTCCTCCCCCTCCTCTTTTTCTCTGTCTACCTGCAAATTCAGGCCCACGGGGTCCTGATAGATTCAGAACTCACAGTCGCCTGCTGCATGTTTGGACACCCTTGGAGGCTGAGATTTTTGCGTCTAAAACTGTTGATATGGCAACTGGATGTGATGCCACGGAGGTTGGCGAGGGACAAGAAGCCACTCTCAGAGTGGGTGCGGGGTGTGGTGGAGGTGGCATCAGGCGGTCGGTTGCCCAGTCAATCACAGGTGATCTGCAGTTGAGGAACCTCCTCCGTGGAAGTGACAACTCACTCCTATCTCCTTAATAGCCTTCCTCGTCTCAGGCCGGCCCCGGCGAAGGTGCTCCAGAGCAAAGATTCTTGCTGGGCAATTACTATAACAAACAGACACACAAGGCTAGGAGGGATGTGGCTGTCATGTAACTCCTTGTTTCCTTTGTCACATCTGAAGCAGTAATTGAAGCGCTCAGAAGGAGAAAGCATCTGATCCAGCTGCCCCAATAAAAGGAACAGCCAGAGCGGAAACCGGTGTTGAGCTGGCGCCTGCTGGTAGGAGCAAGTCCTGCTTCACAACAACAACAATGTCAACATGGTTTGCATAGGTTTGGGACAGCTGTGACAGCCATCTTGTGCTCAGTCCAGCCTTCCCTCCACTGATGTGTTTAAGGGAAAGAGCAAAGGCTGAGAGAGGAGGAGAGGAGAGAGAGAAAGTAAGAGATCTCCAACATTCCTTCCTTCTCCTTCCTTCCAAACGGGTGAATCTTTTCACAGAACCAAAAGGAACATTGTCCCCTCCTCAGAGACACAGCAGTCTGAATTCTGTTGGGTAGAACTCACCATAGACCTAGCATGCCACTATTGAATGGTGAGTCGACACCTTGCCATTGATCCCCATGGATCTCCTCTAGTTGGAACTAACGGCAGGGTTCAAGCAGTCACATAGATTCTATTGTTACCCTGTTTACTGGGGGTCTCGGGAGGGACACCTAAATGCTCTCTCAATTATATAAGTTGGGGAAATTAGCACAGAGCACAAGCTAGCAATGCGGGAGGCAGGGCAACAGAACAGAATCTTTTACCCAACGTCTATGGGGTCAGGCCAAGTCAAGAAGCAAACAAGATTGAAATAATAATTGTGATCTTTATTATTTATTATATTATATTATTATATATGTTGTTGTTGTTGTTGTTGTTGTTATATTATAGTATATTATTTATTGTGATCTTTAAGGAGCCCTGGTGGCGCAGTGGTTAAATGCCAGTACTGCAGCCACAAGTTTGTGAGTTCAGACCTGCCGGGCTCCAGGTTGACTCAGCCTTCCATCCTTCTGCAGGTCGGTAAAATGAGTACCCAGCTTGTTGGGGGCAATTAGCTAAAACACATTGTAAACCATACATGCTATTTGTAATGTATAATGTATTTCATGTTGTTTGCCACCTCGATCCATGTGGAGAGGCGGGATACAAATAAATAAATATTATATATTATTATACAGTCAAACCGTGTATGCAGCACACTCACGTAGAGAACTAAAGAAATAAAGGTTGGATAGAGGGATTTTTAAGAGGAGTTGTTCGTTTGGGTGATAGTAGTCTGCAGCAGAAGTTTGGAGATGTAGAGTCTCAGTATGTGGGACTGAAGGGAAGGCTTGCCAAGCAAAGCAGGAGCAAGGCGGGATGGAAGTCAGGAGCGATCCAAGGAAGCTCTCAAAGTCAGGGGTTTTTATAGGGGAAAATGTGGCTGCAGGCTAGTTCGTACTTGGGGAAAGCAATGAGTTTCGGGCTGGAGACAAAGCCTCCGAAAGGTCAGAATTTAGCATGATTAAGTCCGAATTGACAAAGGCATAGACAGTATGCAAACGCAGAGTGCTTGGCAGATGAGGATTCTCCTAATCAAGCCGCCTGCTTGGGGCAGGGAGTCCTTTGTAAGGAGCGTGCATACATAATAAGGGTACTTGCTTTGAGGTCTCCTGAAGCGGCGGGACGGCTATTTCTGGCCAGCCTGTATTGTGTTGGAATATTACAGCGATTAGTGGCCGTGCCTGTCTGCGAGCTTGTCTGGGGGACCTCGCAGACACGTGGAGAGGAAGAGGTAAAGGAAGCCAAATTGTTGATATCAAAGCGATATCTAATATCCCACAAATCCGGGCTAGCAACTGCAGTAACACCATTCAAGGGTTTGCAAAATCAGAACCAAAATATTTTTCTCATAAAAAAATCCAGTTGTTAGCAGAATGGCTTAGATGTAAAGTGCAGGCCCCGTGAGCTCCTGCAGAAGCATGTGACTTTGCACAAGGAATAAAGTGAGATAAGGAAGTTGTCAGGTCTTGGCAAGGGCTCCTGTTCACTAAGTTAAAATAATGGTGGGAAATTCTGGATTCAGGTGTTACCATCCCTTACAACCCTCACCCTCAGGATCGCAGCATTGGCAAGAAATATCATTTTCATATAAAAACTGGACACTTCTGATTGGGAAACATGCGGTGAGCAGGATGCTGGCAGTACGCCTGGGCTAGTTCAGCATGGCCAGGTCATAAGGTCAAGAAGAGTTAAGCAAGAAAGCCCTGAGTTAATAGACTTCCAGAAATCCCATCAACGACCTGACATCTGAATACAATAGTCAATGAAACTGCTCAGGCGCAGCAGGCAAGCACCCCTGCTGTGTGCATTTCCTACCGAAACCTTCCCCATATACTTCACCCAACCAAGACATTAAAAGGCTGTCAGGACTCCCATCAAGGTTTTGTCACTCAAAGGAAAGCAACCAGTGCATTCTGGACCCCTTTTGTTTACTCTGCCAAAGAGCCATTAACACTTGCCCCTTCAAGGCAGGAAAAAGGGTATTTAAATCCTAGCTCTGACCCCAGCAATTCAGAGTACTTTGGACACACGTTGGCATGTTATTCTGCACACTGACCTCTAGATTCCTGTGCTCTGTGCTACCCTCCAATTGCGGTCCGGGCCACTCCGCTTTGACCTTCTTCCTGACCAGTAAATATCACACTCTACCCCAGAAATCTTTCTCTATTCTACCTTTCTTGCTTCTCCCTTCACTAGCATTGTATGGTTTATGAGTCTACTTGATTTCTAGTGTGTGTGTGTTAATTTCTAATAAAAACACCCAGTTTAAACCTTTAACTGGAGTCCTGCAACTAGTACTGATATACACAGGTGAAAAGATCCTGCCATTACCCTCCTCTCGCAAGCCTCCTTTGGGCTTCAGTTTCCCCAATTTCTAAGGAGATGCTGGCATTGCAGGCTGACTTCAAGGTCCTTTTGGGGTAGCACATGTGCCCACCTACCACAGCTAGCCTTCTCTCCCAATCCAGCGGCACACGGTTTTAGTGCCCTGAGAGTGCTTTCACAGTCAGGAATCCACCCTATCAGATCCTGGGATTTGAGGTTTGGAGAAGAGTACTTAGAATTCTGTGTTAGGTAGCTCCAGTAGTGGCTGTGGTCCATCCAAGAGGATGCAGCATAGAATTCTAAATCTCCTCCAAACTATAAACCCATGTGTTGGAAGCAACATTGTGCAAGCTAAGCAAGACACCACATGTGCAATCAAATGCACAAGCAAATGTCCATCTGTGTGCATGGTGCAGCCAGGCAGAATGCACAATGTGCCTTAGGCATCCATGTGCAATGACATCTGCCCACAATGGCTCATAGAATCACATAATCATACAATTGGAAGGGGCCTCATGGGCCAATGATTCCAGTCCCCAGCTAGAGGATATCCAGCGAGAGCATCCCCAGCAAAAGATCAATTGGCTGGATAAAACTGGGCTGGAGTCCTATTTTCTCTGAGAAGGCTCCTGTGTGGCCAAAGCCAGAATTTCTGCAGGAACCCTCCTCAAATTACTGAACCATCATAGAATCATAGAGTTAGGAGGGGGCCCGGGGCTCATGAGATCCAACCCCCTGCTCAGTGCAGGTTCTCCAGCAAGAGCTTCCCCAGCAACAGGCAGATGTCCAGTCTCTTTTGGAAGATATCCAGAGAAGGAAGGAGACCCCCTACCACCACCTCTCTGGGCAATTGGTTCCATTGCCAAGCTATTTTCACTGTTGAGTAGTTCCTTCTAATGTTCAATTAGACTCTTCCCTCCTCAAACTTGAAACCATTAGGCCTGGTCATTTCCTCTGGGGCAGCAGAGAAAAGGCCTGCCCACTCCTCCCTGTGGCTCCATGTGCCCAACTCTGCTTCAACCAATGAGCTGCATGTGGGTGTTCCAGAAAGGCCCAAATGCACACCTGCTTCCACAGTTAATATGGGTGAAATGCCAGCTGGATTCCTGAAAGTGAATTAAATAGGCTTTGCAAGAACTCTGAAATGTTCTGCAAAGGGCATGTGTGATACTCCAGTGATACATTTGTACCGTGAGATCAATCAGAGTCCAATGTACAAAAGTCTTTATTAAAGTAGCTAATTAAGTGGTGCACCATTCCACCCACCACCCACTGAATGTTATCCTGCCGAACAGAACACAAGCCAGGCGGAATGCACATCTGCATCACAGATTTAGCCAGGGAGGGGCAGGGAGGAAGGAGTGAAGGGTTTAGGCCCAGGGTTGGTGACAGGTTGGCAGGAAGAGGCAGGGAGGGAGGGAGAAATGCAAAACTTTGGGCATGGTTGCCCACCTGGAGCTGCACCAGGCTCTCATTAGGAAGCCTGGGATTGCAGGAGGCCCAGTTCAGTGCCAACCTGGAACATGATCTCTCTCTCTCTCTCTCTCTCTTTCTTTCTCTCTGCAGCTGTTTTCATGCTATAGTAGTCCAGGTTATTTCTGTGCTCTCCCTTACAATCCTGACCATGTTCTGGGGAGGCCATTCTCTCTACCTCACCCTCCTCACAGGGCCATCCGGTGGGACCAGGACAATGCCGTGCATAAGCATCGTCCCAGCCCTGTCCTTCTCCTGTCCCCATGGTGGGCTGGGTGCGTTGCATGGAAAGGGCCTAACACAGAATTCTAACTACCTTTCCCCAAACAGAAAATCGCAGGATCTGATGGGTTGGATTCCTGACTGTTAAAGCACTCTCAAAGCACTAGAACCATGTGCTGCTGGACTGGCAGAGAGGGCCAGACTTGGCAAGGTAGATACCCAAATCCAGAATTTCCCCCCATAATTTTCCTCCAGTGAACAGAAGCCCTTGCCAAGGCCTCACAACTTCCCTATTCCACTTTGTTTCTTGTGCAAGGTCATGGTCCGGTCCTCAGTGGCTGCCCCCAGGATCATCTGGAAACCCCTTCCCTGAGAGACTCCTGTAGACCAGGCTCCTCTCCAGCTCTCTCTCCAAAAACCTTTAGTGGAGACTTCAGTGTTTGTCCGGCCTTTCAGGACAGATGACTCAGGCCATTTCTGCACTACACTCTTATAGTGCAATTATTCCAATTGCAACATCCTATGGAATCCTGGAGTTTGCAGTTTTGGGAGGGGCCAACCAGTCGCTCTTGAAACTGCAAACCCCAGGATTCCATAGGATGTTGCAAGTGGAATAATTGCACTATAAGAGTGTAGTGCAGAAATGGCCTCAGGGAGGAAAGGGCCTTTCTGAATGTGCAGACTGGTTTATATCTCTCACTTTTCTTTGAAATGATCGTGCTGTCCATTCTATTAACAGTTTTATTTAAAAAAAATTGGTATGATGCAGATATTTAAAACTGTCCTTGTAGCTGTGTACCTTCAAGTTATTTCCAACTTAAGAATACCCTAAGGTGACCCTATCATGGCGTTTTCCAGGGCTGAGAGTGTGTGGCAGGTCCAAGGTCATTCAGAGAGTTTCCATGGCTGAACAAAGGAGAATTGAACCTGGGGCTCTTTCCACATGGCATTTTCCATGTGAAAGGGTGCCTGGAGCATCGCGCGATTGTGAGGAGTGATCTGCACAACGCATTCACAATTGTGCAACACTCCAGGGGCCGGCAGGCGCCGATTGCGCACCTTTTCATTTTCAGCTAGAAGCCGAAAATGGTGCACGATCGCACATTGCTCCCGGGCCCTGCACACACTTACCTGGCATGTGGAGCCTCCGGAGGCTCACCGGTCGCACTTCCTGCCCCAGCGCAGCCTGGGAAACTCCCAGGCTGCACTGCGAAAGGAAGAGGCAGGGCTCTCGTGTGAACAAGCAGTTCGCGCAGAGCCGAAGGACCCTGGATGTGAGAGCCTCTCGCCAGAGGCTGCTCACACGATCCCCACACCCCAGTGCTGGAAGAAGGTAAGGTGCGGAAAGGGCCTGGGTCTCCAGGGTTGTAGTAGCACAACGCTCTTACACCACGCCGGCTCTCTTTAAAGCTGTTACTATCTTGAGTTCTGGATTGGGAAAAAGTTGGGATGTAAATCCATATTACCTCCCTTCCTCCTGCAATTGCCTCATCTTTTAATTGACTCTTTACCCAGAATTCCTGTCTCCCAGCTCTAGTTCCCCAGGGTCTCCATTTCCCATTGAACATCCTTTGGGTCCCTCGTCCAGAGAGAGAAGACCCCCCTGCCCGTTTCACCTCCAACAGACTGCAATTTCTCCCTTGGGGAGGGAAATTCTCCCTTTAAAAAAAGTTATTAAAAGTGTTCAGCTATGTTAAAATAATGTATACATAGAAGAAAAAAAGAGATGGAACAAAAATAACTGAAAAAGAAATGGAGAAGAAAGAAAGAAAGAAAGAAAGAAAGAAAGAAAGAAAGAAAGAAAGAAAGAAAGAAAGAAAGAAAGAAAGAAAGAAATGTCAGTGACTTCCAACTTTCTTTACAGTAATTATAGGTCTTAGCATATAAAACCTTATTTCTCAAATTAACTAAAAAATATTTCATACACTTCTGCCGGTAAATCAAACCTGCTAATTATCAAAATCTCCAGTTATGATATTATTCTTTTTTATTCTGTAAAAAGGCAATCAAGGGTTCCCAAGTCTTTCAAAAATGTCACTGATGATTTTTCTCTGATCAAAACAGTTAATTTGTCCATTTCAGCTGATTCATTCTATTTTTAACAGCCCCCTCTTTTAAAAGTCAATCTTCTGCAGGCATATTTTCAACTTGTCAGGCAAGACATTCTCCAGGGATCCCACCCTTATCTTTTCTTCTCCTGGTAGCAGCCTCTCCTGAATTCAGTCAGAACATCAAGGAGCCTCTCCCACCACCAACCATCCCTAGAGCCAGTAGATCCCCAGGATAAAACTGATGGACTGATTGACTGACTGACCGACTAAATGACTGACTGACTGACTGACTGATTGCATACCAAAGCCACTCTATTCCCCCAAGCAACACAAAGCAACACATAATAAAATCACAAAACACTGTGGCCAGAGTTCTGTTGGTGTCCTAATGCATGTGTAGGTCCACTTCTTACACATGCACACAGTATTGTTTTAGGCCTTTGTGGAACAGACAATTCAGTTTGCAGCTGTGTAGAGTTCCACAAGCACAACCATTCCCCATCAGCCTTAGTCCTGTTGAATCAACTGAGTTTACCCATCCGTTGCCTGACCATTGAGCAATTGACTGAGTGAATCACAGAATCATAGAGTTGAAAGAGATCCCCAGGGGCCATCCAGCCCAACTCCATTCTGCCAAGCAAGAAGACACCTTCAGAGCCCTCCTTTTGACAGTTGGCCACCCAGTCTACACTTAAAAATCTCCAAAGAAGGAGGAGACTCCTCCACACTCCATTCAGGCAGCAGTGTGTTATTCCTCTGTGGAACTGCTTTTACTGTCAGGAAGTTCTTCCTAATATTTAGATGAAACCTATTTTCCTGACGTTTGAAGTGTTTTCTGGGGTCCCTTGGGAGACACCTCAATGTGCTTCACGTGATGGGGAATGGAAATTAGCCAGATAGAATCATAGAATCATAGAATCATAGAAATTCAGAGTTGGAAGAGACCACACAGGCCATTCAGTCCAACCCCCTGCCATGCAGGAACACCCTCAAATCAATCCCGACAGATGGCCATCCAGCCTCTGCTTAAAAGCCTCCAAGGAAGGAGACTCCACTACACTCCGAGGCAGCAGATTCCACTGCCGGACAGCCCTGACTGTCAGGAAGTTCTTCCTGAGGTTCAGGTGGAATCTCCTTTCCTGCAGCTTGCAGATCATGAGCAATAGCAATGTGGGAGGCAGGGTAACCTAGCAGGATCTTGTTTCCCAGTTTTTACGGGGTCAGGCCAAGCCAAAAACCAAACTGAAATGTCCAATAAATGATTTTATTGAATGCAAGTCTCACACATTGTGCAGTCACACACACACTCACTCAAGACCTATTAAGAAGCAAAAGAGAGGAAACTGGATAGGGGAATATTGAAGGGACTGTAGTTGGGGTAATACTGCACCTTTTCCTGAAGTCCTTGGTCCAGGAAAGATAGAGAAGAAGTGGGGCTCAGCACGGAGAGGGCTGAGGGGATTACTCAACGGACAGAGAAACGGTCTGCTGGGATGACCAGGAGTGAGCCAAAGAACCACTCAAAAACTGGGAGTATTTGTAGGGGAAAAAGTACCTGGAGAACTAATCCTTTCCTGGGGAGAACAATTAGTGTTGCAACAAGAAAGAAGCTCCACCATGGTAACTTCCTTTGCGTGATGAGATTACAAGGTGTTGCCAAAGTCTCAGGATCTTCGGTTGCATTGGGTTGTGGTGTGACTTCTTGTAAATGGTCCTTGCCTGATAGGATTTTGCTCAACTTGGAGCAAACATGCTAATCCCCTCAAGTTGGCTTCTCAGGGGCTGAGGACCCTTTGTTTATTGTGGGTTTGTACAGCTTGAAGTCTCCTGGGGCTACATGACTGGGGATTTTACTGGGCTGACCTGGTTTTCGATCGTTCAACCATTGCTGCCTACATGCTCATCTCGCAACGTCTCAGGCACATGGAATCATATTTAACATCAAAATTGTAGACCCTGGGATAGGGTTTTCCAGTGGAGTAACAGAAGCCATTGTCCCATAGTGTCCTAGTATCTGAAGCAGCAGAAAACAGGCTTGCTACATCCTCCATGTGATATCCCTTCCAATATTTAAACATGGCTATCGTGTTCCCTCTTAACTTCCTCTCCTCCAGGCTAAACATACCTAGTTCCCTAAGCTATTCACCATACGACTGGATGGCCTCCAGGCCTTTGGCCATTTTGGTTGCCAAAATAGCGGGGTCTACTCCAGTTTGGCGTCATCAACAGGATTCCAGCCATGCAGCTCCCTATTCTTGGATGGGGTGTAAGTATTGGTCGGTGCCTGCCATGGGCCACTGGAGCCCCTGGGATTTCAGAAATAGCCCATTTCAATCAGCACCGGACGTGCCTCCAGACAAGCAGGCACTTGTACCATGTCATTAGTCAAGAGAAGGACAATGTGGATCAACCGCTGAGCCACTAGGCAAGTATAGATTTACACCATTTATAAACATTGTAGGATCTTGACCTGCATCTTTGTTTAATTGATTTGTTTCTTTAAATGTCACAAGAAAAGAGATTCCCTCTGGACATTAGGAAGAACTTCTGGACAGTAAGAGCTGTTTGAGAGTAGAACATGCCCTGCCTCTTCCCTGGAGATCTTTAAACAGAGGCTAGGTGGCCATTTCTCAGAAGCACTTTAGCTGCCTATTCCTGCCTGGCAGAATGGGGTTGGACTGGATGGTCCTTGGGGTCCCTTCCAGCTCTGCTAGGATTTGAGGATTCTGCATTCTTCCTCCCTTTAGGGAAGTGAGTAGCCCAAATTACAAGAAAACTCTTGTTTCTGCCACTCATATGCCTGGGTGTTCTGGGCTCACTGGCCTGTGTCTGTGTCTGTGTGTGTGTGTGCGTGTGTGTGTGAGAGAGAGAGAGAAAGAGAGAAAGAGAGAGAGAAGGGGAGGGAGGGAGATTGAGAGAAAGAGGATCTATCATGAGCAGGAGGAGAAGAACAATTTGTGGGCAAATCTGAACTAAAAGCAGGCCCATAAATTCTGCTTTCACAAACATATAAACAATCAGCCCAGCATTCAGCTTAGAAATATGTGTCTGTGCAGGGAGGTGGAGAAGGGATCTCCAGGAACTATCAGAGAGCAACAGCAAGGATGTTGCTTAGCTCCCCTCCCACCCCATGAATAAATAAAGAAATAAAAGGAAATTGAAAAGAGAAGAGAGCAAACTTGTACATGCCAAAATTGTCTGTTGAAGATATAACACTGATATAAATTGGCCAGCTGTGACTGACTGGGAAAACCTTTTTGCAGATGGAAACATCCTCCTTTGCTCTGACCAAGACTTCACACTGAATGCGGGACCGGTGCTGGTTGGACCCACAGGCCCTCTCTGGCCAAACCAGAGTTGGGACCCTTTTTTCTTCACCTTCTTCTGTACCGCCCGTAGCTGTTTGCATGTCAGTGTAGGTACTGAAAGCACCTTTCTCTTTGCTGGTTGAAGCAACCAGAAGATTTGGGACAGTACTGTGGTGGAACTTCCTTGCCTGGAGTCCTGTGGGTGTCTTGCACACATGCAAGTCCCTCTGAGGAAGCAGCTGGACATCTTTGTCCAGTGTGGGACATCCAGTTGAACTTTACAGAAGTGGAGATGCCCAGTAGAGCCATTCCACTCGCAGAGGTACATACTGCCCAGACAGGTGTGCACACATGACACATGGATGTGCATGCATATTCGGTTGTGCACAATTGCTGTCTTGGCTCAGCTGCACAACACTGCCACTCATCACAAGGGTTGTGTAGGGGCTACTGGTATGTCACTAGGCAAGAGAGCCAGTAAAATGACCAACGCAAAACAGAATGGATGTGCACTGGGACGGTTGTGCATCAAGACACCAGCTAGGGAGCCCTGGGGAGCATTGTCAGAGCCCAATGTGCACCAGGATGCTCTTGCTGATGTCCCATTATGCATCTTCACAATTCACTGGCAGGGTTTCTTAGCACGTCTGCTACATAGCTAAGGCTGTTTAGGGTTATGTGGCGTACATCGTGATAAACGATTCTGGCTGTTTGTGGCATATTTCATGGACTCAGTCCACTTCATCGGATGCATGGCTGTGTCCTTGAATACTTCCACATACAAAGATTTGTGCTGTGCAACATGATGCAGGATCTGGGCCCTTGTATCCACCTATAGTTCTACCTGGATTGTATTGGAAGAGGTTGCTGTGAAGCCCCTGGTCACCTGTTTCCTTGGATGCCCCTGAATTAGCAACCTTGAGCAATTTGCAGGAACACCGCTTTTGGTGGGGGGTGGGAGCTGGGAGGTGCAATGTTTTTGTGACTCCAAAAATTCCTGGACTATGCTGATCAAACTCTTGATGCTTTTCCATTCATCTGATTGGCGGTCATTGTTTGCAGACAAAGGTTTATTTGGATCCCACAGTTGACTGTTTATGCTGGAAATCGGGCCCAGAGAAGAGGAGCCCCTCTTGGTTCTCTGCATTTTCTAATGCCAGGAGTGAGCCATGATATCTTTCTAAACTGCCTGGAGAGGACAAGTACTGGTTGCACCATTTTGTGGTGGCTTTGAAAGTTTCTGGAAAAAAGTTTCTCAGCAGGTGATGCACATAGCTGTCTTCTGAATAGGAGTCCTGCCTGCATTCTCTGGAAAGTCCTTTAGCCTTACGTTCCTGCCCTGGAAGGAGGATGGACTGGATGGCCTTTGTGGCCCCTTCAGGCCCCATGATTCTATGGTTCTGCACTGGTACCTTGGGACTGTCTCCTTGGTTTTGACATATGGCTGCAATCCAACCTCCCTCGTCATAACATGAATATGTGGAGATACATATGTGCACCGGACCTACACAGCACCCGTGCAGACTAGCATCCTTGTGCAACATGTGTCAATAAATGTGAAATGTGCAATTCACAGTAGGTAACTACAATGTGCTACAATGCCATATGTGCAACTCCTCTTCCCCCACTGCCAGCAGAACGCACCTGTTGTGCTACGACACACTCCCTGCATGCCGGGTAGCAAGATTTATGTGTGAATATCTCACTAACAGAATGACAGCATCTGCGTGTGCATGCGTGCGCGTTTGCAAGACGAGCCCCCTCTGTCTGCTTCCTCTAAAGGCCTAAGAGGAGTGCCAGGGGTGGCAGGAGGGGCTGAGGGGGCGGGGAGGGGTCCTGATCCCCCCCACTTTGTAATGGCTGCAGCTGAGAAAACAAGATTAAAAAAGAGGTCTGGGGGGAGGAAACACCTCTCAAATAATAAAAGCAGAAGCAGCATAAAATAATGCCCCATTTGAATATATTTGGTTGCAAACCAGCCACCTTAAATCAGTCGGCCACCCACGACCAATGGACGGCACCACTCCTGCCTGGAAAGCAGGACCTGCCTCACCCTGGCAATGCGGATCGGCAAGAGAGAGAGGCCCCTTTCCTAACTGAACCCCCAGCTCCAAAACGGCCCCGTCTTCCTGAGTACCCCCATCTTCCCTCCTTTCTGGCACCTGAAGAGGCAGCACAGGGGTGATCATGGTCCGCCGGAGAGCTTGAACAGAGGGCATCCCTACTTTTTCCTCCCCTTCATCCTGATGACTGTGTCACAAAGAAAACCCCCCCCAGGGGTTTCCTTCTTTGCCAGCCCCTGCCCCCAACCTGGAGGAAAGGCCGTCGGGGATACAAACCAGGCTGCCTCCAAGCAAGAGCTGGGGTGGGGTGGTCCTAGAGGAGAATCCTAGAGGAGATGGAAGAGACCCCTAGGGCCATCCAGTCCAAAGTCCTTCTGCCATGCAGGAAGACACAGTCACAGAACTACCTTGGACAGAGGGCCACCTGTTCCAGGGTTTGGCCCTCCAAAAATTTGTGGCACTTTGGGACAGAAGGGATTCTGGGTCATTAAGATTCTAGGACATTAAGGACACTGGGGGAGGGAAAGGGGAATTGTATAGTTGCAGGACCAAAGAATAAGAAGGGACCAAGAGAGGGAATAATGCCCCACCCCTGGATACCAGTTGTAGGAAAACCCCAAGTGAACCACACCAAGAGACAGCCAAGAACTGCTGTTGAAAAGAACTGCCTTCTGAGGGAGAGCATTCGGCAACCAAACAGCTCTCACTGTTGGACTTTCTTCTCCAGGTTCAGTCAATACCTCTTTCCTTCTAATCCAGATCCACTGCTCCAGTCCTAGAGCAGCAGGCTGGAAGCTTCATCCATTTTATTAATAAGGCTGTAGACTGGAAGACTTGGAAGGGTCCCCCGGGGCCACTGAGGCCAACCCTTGATGCCCAGGCAAGAATCCAGAAGGAAGATGTTCCATTGAGGTGAATCTCCCATGCCTGTTGAAAGACATCCACCAACAGAGAGGCCATTGTCTGCTGAGGGGACCCATTACTCTGTCAAGCAGGAACTTAGGCGTGGTCTTATCTTTGCCCCAGTGTGGGGCAGCAGTGTGGGACAACAGTGTGGCTGCTGTTGTCATCGTCATTGTCATTGTATGCCTTCAAATCATTTCCAACTTACAGTAAACCTTGGATGACTGGTCCCTGGTCTGGGAAGCACTCCATCTCCCCAAGGGAGGCCACTCAAAGTTGGATCTCGGGTGGGGGATATTTAGGGTGGAACCAAACAAAGGTAACTGAAACTGTGGGGTGGGGGCAAAACACTACGGAGGGGAAGCAGCGTTCTGACTCAAACCAGATTGTTGGGTGGGTGACCCAGAGCTGTACCAGGACACAGGTTTCCTGCCCTCTCTCAGAAGGGATGGGTGTTCTTGGCCCATTTCCCAGACCTGAAATTTTGCATGAAAGCATAGGGGGCATTTGACAAGGAGAAATCCCCCTCCCCACCCTAAAGGCCCCCAAAGGCCAGGTACCTTCCCTGTTCCTTCTGAGCTCCATCCGTGCCACCCTCCATTGTTCCGGACTCTTTTTTTCTTGCACGGTTTATTCACGGTCTGGCAGGCTTCTTGCCTTTCTCTTGAAAGCTACAGTTAGCCGTTTGTATTTATAGACTGCACCTGCAGAGAAGTAAATGAATTTATTCTCTTCCGGGCATCTTCTAGTCTCCGAGTGTCACGCCCAAAGTGTCCCCGGCACCACCGGGACTTCGCTTTCTCCACTCCTTTGCCATAACGCACACGGCAGGTTCTGGGTTCTTTATGGTGCCTTTTACACGTTCCTCGTAAAGCTTAATCACTTGCATAAATAGCACTTACCTAAATATATCTTTGTTTATGCTCTTTGATAACAAATTAGAGTGTGCGGAATTATTTATGTGGCTTCGCTCCCACTGCCGACGCTCGCTCTGGCACGGAAGCATGGCCATTAAGCGCACTCTCTGCTGTGCCTCTGCTGCCCGGCTCCAAAACGGCCTCTGAGGGGTGGCAGCCATGGATGGAGGGGAGTCAATGGCCCAACATCTGGTGGCTTAGCAGGTGTTGTGGCCAAAGGGATGCTTCCGGAGGAGCAGAGCGGGCAGGAGCCAGTTTGATGCCAGTTCACAGACAGAAGGTCTTGTGGCCCAGAGGTCCAGCCCTGCTCTTCTCGGTGCAAAGCATGTGGGAGAAGGGATGCACAGACGGAGTCGGGCTAGGTGCTCCGTGAGTTGTGGGTGCAATGTTGTGCATAACAGCAATGAAGAATAATCTATTTTCCCCAGCTCCGAAGCCCACAACCACGGGACCCAAGAAGCAACTTAAGGACTTAAGGGAGGGGTGGGTGACTGTGGTGGATCGGAAGAGATATGGGGCAGGGGTAGGGAAGAAAAGAAGGCATTTGAATCTGAGTTTCCCCCTCAGGCACCTCTCCCCACTCATCTCCTGGAACCTGGGGGATTCTTCCAAAGCCTGAGTGCTTCTCCACTTATCTCTGAATGGCTGAATTACCTTCCACTCCAAGTGTGAGACTGTGCTAAAAAGCACAAAGCAATTTTGCAGAGTACCATCCCATTCTGGAAAGGGCACAGGCTGACCGCTAAAACTCTTCTCCCTCCCCGACATTCTTCTGAGGGAGGATGAAGCTCTGACAAAGCATGGCAGAATATTTTGTCATGGGGGTGGAGAGAGGGGGCTCTGGGGCTTGCTATCTTGCTTCCCCTTTCTTTGGGCCTCGACCACTGCCCCAGTCGAGGTGGGAAAGAGCGGTAGTGTCAGGCAGGAGCCTGGGGGTGCAGGTGGAAGGGGGCAGCAGCCAGCCTTTCTTGCTTGCCACACAAAGATTTTTAGCATTGGAAGACCTCTTGGTGGTGATCTTCTTGGACCCCGTGTGCAGTGTGGCAATGGAAAACCACTCTGTGGAGAGCACCAGTGATTCCAAGGTTGCAAAAGGAGTGTTTTTAGCTCTTAATATTCCCCAGAAATGAGAAGAGTCCTGAAATGGGATGAGACTAAAGAAGACTTCCTCGACCCAGTGGTATAAACAAACTAACAAGCACACATGGGCTGGAATCCTGAGAGGAAGCAAATCTCCGTAAATCTCACTCTTGTGGGCAAGAACAACTGATGTAAACATTTTTCTCCCTGCTGTGAAAAAGTCCTTGAAAACCGCACAGTTTTCAAGGATTATTTGTGGTTTGGGGTTTACTCTGCAAAAAAAAACCCACACGTGGGGATTTATTTGTGTGTGTGTGTCTGTGTGTCTGTGGAGAGAACAACATGCTCTGTGCAGAAATGCTGGCCAAGGTCCTGTTATCAGGAGCTGTGAGGCTTAACTTTATGATGACAGAGCTACTTTGCTGACACGATAAGCAGCAAACCCTGCTAGAAAATTGTGCTGCCGCGCCATGGGTCATCCTACAAGGTGTCCCACTGTGCAGTGGGGGCTCCCAGGCATAAGGGGGCACTCTGAAAGGTGGGAAAATCTTTCCAGCTGGTCAGGGGGCACCCAGGCCTATCCACTGCCCTCTCTTCTGGACTGTGAGTGCCCCGTGGGTCTCTGTGTGCCATCGCTGTGCAAGGATACCCTGACCTGCAATGCGCTCTTCTGTTGCACATCACAAGGTTTGCACAATGGCCACACTGTTCACTCTGTGCAATGGTCCTCCTGGTGCATCTACAGCAATGTGCCTTTCCTGGGAACGTGACTGTTGCACAACACTGCAATGCCAAACAGCACAATCATAAGTTGGTTTGCAATGTTGTAAATTCCCAACAGGATGTCAGCCATTATTTTCTATGCAGGAGAACACAACTCTATAAAGAAAATGCAATTTTTGTGCCAAAAAAAAAAGCAAACCTAAAAGCATTTTTCCCCAGAATAAGTCCTAAACTGTGAAGATACTAATTGTCGAGGATTCTCCTCTCATTTCCCCTTTTGTCATCTGGAATATGAGTATTTACAAGTATTTCTTCCATCCCTAGAATCCTGCTGGTAGGCCTAACAAGAGAAGACTGACTAAGGCCATTTCCACACTAGACTGTTATAGAGCTATTATTCCACTTTTAACATCCTATGGAATCCTGCGGTTTGCAGTTTACGGAGGGGCCAGCCGACCCATCCCCAAACTGCAAACCCCGGGATTCCATAGGATGTTGAAAGTGGAATCATAACACTATAACAGTCTAGTGCAGAAATGGCCTAAATCAACTGTCAAACTGTGGGTCAACATGCAGGTGAATCCCAGTGAGCCGAGGGCTCTACTTTGCTAGGTGCCGACCATAGGCCGTTCTGTTCATCCCAGCTGTCGGTCAACAGGAGGAAGCCCACCAGAAAGTCCTGAGGCAACTCCACTCTCAGGCAGTGGAGCCACGGAGGGGCAGATCCTGCCTCAGGTACTGGAGTTCACCTGTAGCCCCCTGACCAGCAGCCACTGTGGGTCCCATTCTGCTCTGTGTCCCTGTATCCAGTCCCCTCTTAAAGCCCCCTAAGATGGCAGCTGCCCTAAAGTGTTTCCCCTGAAGGGCTGGGGGCTCCTGCTGTCAGATGAAGAATCAGAAACCGCCGTGAACGCATCTGGGCTCAGGAGAGGGACAAAAGTGCTGGGGATGCTTCTGGGACATCACGATGATGAAAGAAATCAGGGCCATACTCCTCTAGCATGATGTAACTTTGCATACACATAGCTGCCTGGCAGAGGTGCTGAGGGACCCTGTTGGTGAATTGTGAAGATGTGTAATGGGACACCACCAAGATATTATGAAGTGATATGAAGGCCACATTTAACTATTTGAAGAGATTTCATAGGGAATCAAAGAACGATAGACTCCAAGAGTTGGAAGAGACCCCCAAGGACCGTCCAGCCCAACCACCTTCTGCCATGCAGGTAGATGCAATCAAAGCTCTCCCTCTGACAGATGGCCATCCAACCTCTCTTTAAAAATCTCCAGAGAAGGAGGAGGTTCCACCACAATCCACTGAGGCAGCAGTGGATTCCACTACTGAACTGCCCAACTCCCCCCATGGCTGTTGCAGAGCTTGGTGGTCCTCTGTTTTTGAAAGGAGAACAAAGGAGGTGTAGCTCTTGCCAACAGGATGTGCTAACAACTCACTACATGAACAAATAATAGACAATGAACAGAGGCTCTGGAGGTGTGCTTAACAAAGGCCTAATCCCGTCTAAGGCCAAGGAAGGAGTGGACAGCCGTGTGGATGGGGCCTGGGTGCGCTCAGCTGCTTTTGGCATGATGGCCAACCCAAATATTCACTGCTTCCCTGGGACACAAGGTGGAGGGAGAAGGACAGGAGGGTTTACCGACACTACCCAATCATCCCACTGTGGTGCCACTCCAGTTGCCCCAGCCCCGCCCGATGGAATGCTGAGACTGGGAGTTCTGTCAGGTAACCGGCCTTCTCTGCCACTGAGCTCTGGCACAAGAGTTCCAGTCTGGTTTTCATTCTGAAAGCCCACCCCCATCAGCTGACTACAATGGGATGCAATAAAATGAGATTTTTGTTTTACACGGGGAGTTCTTGAAGCAGAATCCCCACTCCCATGTGTATGGAAGGTGCACCACACTAAAACTGTGCAGTGTGAATGCACTTGAAGTGATGTTTTGACTCTTCAGTGCAACCCTTCTGTTGGGTGGGGATCTTGTGCAACTGGATATACCAACCAGTGCCCTCAAAGTATGCAACCAAATGTGCAACTGAATGCACAGCCCAATAAGGGTCTGCCTGCAGAATGGCACCACATACACACCTCTTTCCCTACAACCTTGAACTGAATGCGCCCACTGTGCATCAGGGCAAAATCTTCTGCAGGGGAATTTACGCATGTGTAAGACACAGAGATAGTGTGATGTCATGGTTTGAGAGCTGGTGTAGGACTCTAGGCTTTGAATCCCCTTTACTCGGCCATGGACACCCACTGGGTGAGCTTGGGCAGGTCCCACTTTCTCAGCCTCAGCAGAAGGCCATGGCAGACCTTCTTGGGAGAAAGCCAGCCAAGAAAACCCTTGCAATGGGTACCCCATGAGGCCAGCATGGTCTGGTGGACTGGGTATTGGACTGGATTGGGACTCCTCTGGGAGACCAGGACACGAATCCCCACTTGGCGTGTGTCCACAGAATCCAACCAAGGTGTGTGCAAAAGCCATCATGGCTGAGCTGTGTGGTAACGCCTATGGAACTCAATGGACCTTGCTGGTGAGTAGCCATGCATGGGGCTGTGCTGTTCAGTGTATCTTGAATAGGATCTTTTTTTTTTTTTTCCCCAGCTGCATTACTCTGAATAGGCTCATTCCAGCGGCTGGCCCCAAGAACTGGAGAGGCATTGCATCAGTTGCCAACTGGCACATCAACATTAACTCAAGTCCTGTTGATTCAATGGGTCTGCTCTCCTTGCAAACACCCCCTGGATGGAGCCCTGTACACTTACGGCAGTCACCTTGGCTAACCTTGCCTTGGCGGCAGAGGCTGGGGAAGAATATAGATGCCTTGGATCAGCCAGTCCCTCTGTCCTTCCGTGCGCTCCCTGCTGTGCGCAGAGCCTTTGTCGAGGTCAGCCTGCAGCAGCGCCGTGGTAATTGGCATCTTCAAGAGAAAGGAGCAGGGCTTCTGAGGGAGCCCACTGCTGCCACTGCTGTCTCCTCTTCTGTCAATCCAGAGGGAGGAGGAGGAGGAAAGGGGAGCCCTTCCTTTCTCAGTCCTTCTGCACTGAGCTCTGTATTCCCCGGGTGAAAACAGTCCAGCGCCGGGTCTTCCTTGGGAAACAAAAACAAAGAACTGGCTGCTGATCAGAGATTAAGGAGATGTTTTCATGCTGGCAATAAACATCTTCAGAGACAATGAGCGTGGAACGTGGCTCACCAAGAAATCATTCTCTCACAGTGATGGAAATCGCATCTTCATTTCCACTGGATATTAAAGGAAGGATTCCTCAGTTTATTGCATCTATGAAAGATTTTTCAGTTCTAAAGGCGTTTCTTCCCCTCCTGCGAAGCACGCCTTTTCTGCAAAAGAGTCCTCATCCAGCACGCGACTGCGCTTGCTCATGGACCACAGGGAGGGGCAAATGAGGGCCAGACGGTGGCCAAGCACCTCACCTACCGGGCGGTTCCGGCTGATTTATTTCTCACCTTTACCTGAGAGCTGGGCAAAGCCCTTCCCACCTCACCTCTGTGTTAGACGAGGGTCCTGACTCAGTGGTTCAGAACCTGCCTTGAATCAGTCCCAACCAATTCAGTCCTTACCCATTCCAAGCCAACCCAACTGGAAGAGAATGTCCAGCACCTGAAGGCCTATGTGGCCACTCTTCAACATTTTAAGGAGCGCGAGGTTTCCTTGGCTGGAGCAGAGCAGACCTTCCTGAGAGAGGGACACGGAGGGGATGTCTCGGAGGAGGAGGAGGAGGAGACACTAACTGCCATGGCAACATCCTACCCAGAATCCTGGGGCCTGTAGTTTGGGGTGGGGCGCTCTTGCTGAGAATCCTAAGTCTCACAGTCTCAGCCCATGCAGCCCAGGGGCAGGAGAGGTGCAGCCAACTCCTCCCCCATGAAGTACCAATTTTTGTGGCCCTGAGCCCCACCAAAATGCTTTTAATCTGGGAGGGGGTTGATTTGGGGGCAATTTTTCATATGAAAACAACTTAAAATGTAAGAGGAACTCCTTACGTAGGATCATAGAATGGTAGGGTTAGAAGATAGCTCAGGGGCCATCTAAACCTCTCACATTCACACATCTCATGGAGGAATCCACCCTTCATGCACTCCAGAAAGATGAGCTTCTTAGAGAATCATCAAATTGTACAGTTGAGAGAGACCAAAAGGGCCATCGCCTCCAAGCCCCTTCCGCCATGCAGGAAGACACCATCCAAGCCCTCCAAAGAAGGAGGAGACTCCACCACACTGCACTGAGGCTGCAGAGGATTCCACTGTTGAACTGCTCTTACCCTCAGGAAGTTCTTCCTAATGTTTTGATGAAACCTCTTTTCCTCTAGTTTGAATCCATTGCTCCATGTCCTAGTTTCTGGAGCAGCAGAAAACAAGCTTGCTCTGTATTCCACATGACACCCCTTCAGATATTTAAACATGGCTATTAAGTCCCCTCTTAACCTTCTCTCCTCCAGACTAAACATCCCCAGCTCCTTCAGTGACTCCTCACAGGGCTTGATGGTTTCCAAGCCATTGTCCATTTTGGTCACCCTCCTCTGGACACATTCCAGCTTGTCCATATCCTTCTTGAATTGTGGTGTCCAGAACTAGAAACAGTATTCCAGGTGGGGCCTGACCAGACCAGAATAGAGTAGTGCTATTACTTCCCTCAACCTAGGCTTTATTGAGAGATAAATCATTTTTCAGGCAGGGGAGCATGGATTTCTACGTGTACCATGCTTTCAAGAGGAATTCAAAAGATCCATGTTGCAGGACATGGCTCTGTTAATGAGGCTGATCATTACTCCTGAGATTCCAGAAGGATAAGCTGAGACCTGCCCCAGGAAAGTGATCTGCTTTGGAGTCCTCTGATAGAGCCTCAAAGTTGGAAGGCAACCTAAGGGCATCTAGTACAATCCAATGCAAGAAATCTACAGGTAAAGTACCCCACAGAGCTGGCTTCTGATAAAAATAATAATATAAAAAAATCCTCCAATGAAGAAAAACCTTGACTGCTGCAATGTGTTCCACATGGGACTGCCCTTGAAGAGTGTCCAGAGGCTAAAACCACTGCAACAGGGAATCATGGAGTTGTGGAGCTGGAAGTGACCCCAAGGGCCAGGTAGTCCAACCCCCTGACAAGACAGTAATGCAGCTGTGAGACGAAGGCAACCAACTTTGGTTTAAAATCATCCATGAGGGAACGTTCCAGTGATGCATTTAAGTCTTTTACTCCAAGCCTCAAGTCACGTCTCAAGTCTCTACTTTAAAGTCTCAAGTCGAGTCTCAGGTCCTTGAAAATACTTTCAAGTCAAGTCTTAAGCCTGGGAGCCAAATTTAACAGCAAAAAGGAGGGGGTGGGGTGGGGTTTAAGTTGCAATAATTAGAAAATCAAGGCCCCATACTGTCACTCCCTTTCTCACCTTGCCTCAGCAATGCTGCAGACAGACTTAAAATTTCCTTGAAGGGCTTAAACTTTAAGGGAATGCAGCCTACCTGGCCTGGTGGCTTCCTCTTGAGTAATCAGGATTTGATTAGATTCCGGCCTTTCACTTCTTTGCCGTCCAAGCCTCCTTTTCACTCCCCTGTTGCTTCATCAACCAGATTCTAAACCCTCCGGATCCATGGATTCCTTCCAGATTTTAAACCCCTCCAGCTCCGATTCCTGCCTTTCGCTCCCTCTGCCTTCCAAGCCTCCTTTACTCTACAGCAAGCCCTTCGCTGAAGAAAAGACGAGTCTCGAGTCTATTTGAGTCAATCCATGATCTATTGAAGAGTTGGGTCTGAGTCAAGTCATTGAAGCCACTTGAGTCGGATTTGAGTTCGAGTCAGTCAACTCGAGTCTTCATCACTGGGATGTCCACCCGCTCCTGAGGGATTCTGTCCCATTCTTGAACAGTTCTTGCTCTCAGGAAGCTGTTCATGAGTTGGAATCTCCTCTCTTAAAACATGAAGCAATGGGTGGGCAAGAGCAGAGATCCAAGGGCCAGAAGCCAGCACAGTGCAGTACTGCAAGCGGCCGACTCCTATCAGCCGGGACAAAGCAATGGTGTGTTGTGTTGCACCAGGATTCCTCTTGTGCAGCGTTTCATTGCAAACTTGCCTGTGTTATCACGGCTATGATATGTCTGGTGAGAGCACTAGATATCCTTTTGATATCAAATAATTTGGCCTTTGCTTGACCTTTCTCTGCCACCCTACCCCACGTGTGTGCAGAGGTCCTCCGGATGAGCACATATTGGGCTCGGCCATTAATGGTTGTACATTCCAAAACCCCATTCAGGCAGGCAACTTAAGCCTCTCTGTTGCTTTAGGAAAAAACCTTCTTGCAAACCGGCTTCACTTGGCACGTATCTTCACAAAGCCGCACAGTCAAGAGCCGAGCCATTCCTTTATGTTGGGCCACCAGCGTACTGCCCATTCTATTGTCATCCAGCGCTAAGCCCATCATGTAAAACCTGACCTTTTCCAACGCCTTTGTCCGGCTTCAAAGTTCCTTTGTTCTCACTGAGCATAGCATAGCCTGTAGGTAAAATCCACCCTATAAAAGGTCCCCATTTTCAGGACTTCCTCGGATCACCCTGGACTTCCATCCAGCCTTGCTGCCGCTCTGTCCAGTGAATTTTTCCCCTCAGTTCCCAATAACTGAGTCTGCCTCGCTTTTGGAACACTTTGGACTTCCATCCCGCCTTGCTGTCAGTTTGTCCAGTGAGCCCCCCTCAGCGAACTGCGCTGAGCTTCCACCCCTGCAACCCCCTCTTCTCTCCAGGACTACAAGACCACCTGTCGTATTACCCATTGCCCAAAAGCTCTCCATTTCCATTTCTAGTTAGCTGTGTGCATGTGGTGTCTTTTCTGTTCTTTGTGCTCAATAAATGTTATTTGTGTTACTTTGAAACCTTGTCTGAATACTGTCTCTGACCTGACGCTGTAGACATAGGGTGAAAGATCCTAGCCGAAGTTACCCTGCCTCTCGTTAGCTTAAGAGAGTGCTTGGGCTTAATTTCCCCATCTTGTGTTTTTAATTGGTTATTTGGGTGCCCCTCCTGGGACCCCCAATATACAGGGTAACACCTGGAAGAACCTTGAAACAGTTTAACAGAGAGGCACATCCAGCTTCCCTTCTTTCGTTTTCTCCAGGGGAGGGGTGTGTTTCAGTCAGTGCATGGAAAGCTGATTTAAAATGCTAAACAAAATTACTTTTCATGAAATCACACATCAGTAACAGAGAGGGAACGGAAGGGATGGAAGCAGACTCCAGGGCAGCTGGCTGCACAGGCGGTCTGTTTTCTGCTTGACATTTGGAGAGCGAAGAAAGTGGAAAAGGGAGGCTTTGTAATGGGTGAGCTCCGTTTCCAAAACTAGAGCAAGTGATATCAAAACGCAAAGAGCTGGGGACAAATTTGGCTGTGAAATAGGCTCATATCATCCCTCTCCTCCGAGACATTTCTGTTGTTGGATAGATTGGAAGTAATGGTGCTTCTTTTGCTACAGCTAACATGTCCTGGAGTTATGAGGCCATTTTGCTCTGATTCTTATGCCAGACAGCTGTTCACCAGGAGAAAAAAAACAAAAACTATCAAATCAATTGCTAGAAATGGATTTGTAGAGTTCTAAACACACCATGAAATCCACAATTTAGTAAGTGGCGCAATGAATCCCACTTCCCAACGGCAGGCTTGGATTCTTAATGTGATTAATTTATCCTGTAAACTTTTTAGCCAATTTATGTTGAATGAAGAGGGAGCAAGACCCCAGAAACGCAGCTCAGATTGTGCCTGGTTGCAATTGGACACGTGAAACATGTAGCCATGATTGAAAGATGTTTTCTCCCCAGCTGCCCCTTCATTTCCTATGTCAGTGGTAAAAGTGGGGATTATTCCATGCAAGTGAAGGCTCCAAAGGGCGTGTGGGGTGCATGCGGAGTCCTGGGCCAGTCGATGCTCTTCCCCCAAAATACTTCTGCAGAGTTAAAAAAATAAATCCATGAAAACTCAGGCTGAAATAAAAACCGGTTGGTCTTAGGGCTTCATCACCTGTGGTAAGTCAGTCGCAATTACAGCAGGATAATAGCATCTTCCCCATGAGCTTGTCCAAGGCCCAGAAGTCCTCCGGAGAGGCCCTTCTCCCAGTCCCACCATTTTCACAGCCATGGCTGGAGGTGGGGGAGCGGAACGTGACTGAGGGCCTTGCCAGTGGCTGCCCCCGGTCCTTGGGACAGGGTCCCTCCTTACGTCCCTCTGCTGGCCTGGGGGAACGTATTGTTTTCCAAGAAAGGCCTTTGCTTCCTCTGCTGTGCTACTTTCGTTCTTTGTCTTTAAACCCATGCTTTAAACGGTCTTAAATTCCCCAGGGCGTTTAGACTGGTGGAACCATCTCCTCACCCGTCTGACTCTGCCAAGCGAGCGCAGAGGGAGCCGGCTGACCATCTGGGAAGGAAATATATTAACAACATCCCCCCCCACTCCCACCCCAATACGATAAGTAAATGCTCTTGAATGGGCTTAATTTTCATCTTTTTTTCATCTGCCACCATCTGTTTTCCATTGTTCTCCCTGCTTCCAATTAGGTCTTTATCTTAGTCATTGTTAAATAAACTTCAGTTTAGTTTATTATGAGAGCTTTGAATGGTTCGATCCTGCAGAGGGTTGCGCTGAGGCAAACAAAGTCAGCAATTCTGTGCTGGGTTCGGATCTTTTGCACGTCAGAGGTTCGTACAGGTGGGTTGGTGCTCTGGCCCCATGAGGGCGTCCAAGGAGAGCTTATCTTTTTGGGGAGACAGACCTTGTGTAAGGGAAATTTTGAGGTAAAAACCAGTGGAGGGGGAAGGTTTATGCTTCTCAAACGCACTGATGATGCTTTCAACCTGGATGAGGGTTGCTCAAACACACCTGAGTGTGAATGTGATCATAAGCTCAAAGGCTCAAATTCAGCTCTTTCACATGGATCAGCCCCAGATCTTCCCAGCTTACTCAACTGTTAGAATCACAGAATCATAGAAATGTAGAGTTGGAAGAGACCCCAGGGGCCATCCAGTCCAACCCCCTGCCATGAAGGAACACCCTCAAAGCCCTCCCGACAGATGGCCATCCAGCCTCTGCTTAAAAACCTCCAAGGAAGGAGACTCCACTACACTCTGAGGCAGCATATTCCACTCCCAGACAGCCCTGACCGTCAGGAAGTTCTTCCTGAGGTTCAGGTGGAATCTCCTTTCCTGCAGCTTGAATCCATTGCTCCTTGTCCTGGTCTTTGGAGCAGCAGAAAACAAGCCCTCTTCCTCCTCTACATGGCATCCCTTCAAATATTTAAACATGGCTCTCATGTCCCCTTTTAACCTTCTCTTTTGCAGACTAAACATCGCCAGCTCTCTAAGTCTATCCTCATAGGACATGTTCCTGCAATGGTTCCATTTCCAGACCTTTCACCATCCTGGTCATCCTTCCCAAGACATGTCCAAACTTGACAATGTCGTTCTTATGCTGTGCTGCTCAGAAGTGGTAGGCTTAGCCTGGAGAAGAGAAGGGTAACAGGTGACATGATAGCTATGTTTACATATTTGAAGGGATGTCCTATGGAGGATGGAGGAAGCCTGTTTTCTTCTGCTCCAGCAGAGACTAGGACACAGTGGAGCAATGGCTTCAAACTTCAGGAAAAGAGATTCCACCTAAACCTTAGGAAGAACTTCCTTGATGGTGAGAGCAGTTGGATAGTGGAATCCGCTGCTGTCTCAGTGGAATATGATGGCTCTCCTTCGTTGAAGGTTTTTAAAGAGAGGCCAGATGGCCATGTGTCAAAGGGAGGGCTTTGGTTCTGTCTTCCTGCATGGCAGAAGCGGGTTGGCTGGGAGGTTCTAGAAACTGAAGTCCACGCTTGTGACTTTCTCAGGCCCACTGCTCTTCTAGCCAGGGGGCAGAATGCCAAAGGTTAGGACAGGTTCATCAGGGGGCCTGTGATGAAGTCTCTTGGGAAGGCTTTGTGGGCCCTGCCCCCTTCCCATCCTGTCCACAGGTGCTGGTTGACCTTCTCAGTGGGTCTGCCACTCCTACCTGGACCAGAAATACTAGGACCTTGGCCCCAAGGATGGAAACAATGCTTGGAAATATTCAAAAATACTTTGAAAATGTACTTCTTGAGTGTCAGGAAACTCTGGTGAGAAGAATCCTGGACTGATGAAGAATCTTCATCATTCACAAAATTTGAAAAAAAAAATTGCAAACAATTAAAGGCAGGGTTTGGTGCAGGAAATAGAATTTCATATGCAGACAATGATATTTCTGTATATAATTATTGTTTTCTGTGCATCAAATGTTGGGTTAAAAAAACAAACAAACAAACTAACCTTCAAGCCTAAAGCACATTTTGCACAGAATTTTCAAAGCCCAGGACTTTCTTTATAAGAAGCATTATTTTCTAGGTAGAACATGCTTTTTACCTCCTCAGAAAATGCTGCTTTCTGTGCAAATATGTCACATGACTGCACAGGTTTTGAAGGTTTTCCCACAGTGGGAAGAAAATTACTGAAACTGTACCTTGCGTTCTTCTGGAATGTAGAATTAGCAAAGAAATACCTCCCTATCCTGCCCTCCCCGTGTGACCAGGCCAATGGCTGCAGGGTTTCTTTTATGGCTCCCAGCCACAAAAGTCCATGTGCCCCTTTGTCACGGAAAGGCAAATAGGCTCCCCACAGACTGAGCATTTATGGGCACTGTTGGGCCATTTGGAGAGCGAGACAGAGCTATCAGAACAGCTCTGGGGCCATAAAATGGAGGAGGCACAAATCAGCACTTCTTAATTTTGGTCCCAGAGGTCCCTCTGAGACTTCTAAGGAGTTGCCATTCAAAGGAACCTGAGCTGCTGTTTCTGTCTCTTTCTCTTGTGACGTCTTCTCCTTCACTCTGCAGAAATGGGTTTCCACGTTTGGTCGCTTCTTAAATGAAAGGTAAGTGAAGAATACTTCCAAATTTTCTCATCTTAAGCAAGAAAGGATGTCTCAACGCATTAAGGCATTTCACTGAAAAAAAGGGCCAAAGAGTATAAGGTATTTTTTTTTCCCATTTGGAAACTGGGTGCTTTTATCCCCTATAAAATATGTTGAGAAGTTTTTGTTGTACACATTTTTTTACAAAAATCATTGGCTTTTGCACAAATGAAATTTTCACAAAAAGGTCCCAAAATGTGAACAATCCTTGGAAGATGCATCAAAAACTTGTAGTTTCACCTGGCAGGGAGAAAAGCTTCATTCTTGAATTCAAGAGCAAGGCAAGGAGAGAATCATAGAATCATAGAAATGTAGAGTTGGAAGAGACCACAGGGGTCATCCAGTCCAACCCCCTGCCATGCAGGAACACCCTCAAAGCACTCCCGACAGATGGCCATCAAGCCTCTGCTTAAAAACCTCCAAGGTAGGAGACTCCACTACACTCCGAGGCAGCCCGATTCCACTGCCGGACAGCCCTGACTGTCAGGAAGTTCTTCCTGAGGTTCAGGTGGAATCTCCTTTCCTGCAGCTTGAATCCATTGCTCCTTGTCCTGGTCTCTGCAACAGCAGAAAACAAGCCCTCTCCTTCCTCTACATGGCATCCCTTCAAATATTTAAACATGGCCATCATGTCCCCTCTTAACCTTCTCTTTTGCAGACTAAACATACCCAGCTCTCTAAGTCTATCCTCATAGGGCTTCATGGCTTCCAGGCCTCTCACCATTTTGGTCGCCCTCCTCTGGACTTGCTCCAGCTTGTCAATATCCTTCTTGAATTGGGGTGCGCAGAACTGGACACAGGATTCAAGATGGGGTCTAACTAAAGCAGAGTAGAGTGGTACCAGTACCTCCCTCGATCTAGACACCATACTCCTATTGATGCAGCCAAGAATTGCATTGGCTTTCTTGGCTGCCGCATCACACTGCTGACTCATGTTCAGCTTGTGATCTATGAAGACTCCTAGATCCCTTTCACATGTACTGCTATCCAGCCGCGTGTCCCCCATCCTATATTTCTGTATTCCATTCTTTCTACCTAAGTGTAGGACCTTACACTTCCCTCTGTTGAATTTCATTTTGTTAGCATTGGCCCAGCTCTCCAACCTATCCAGGTCATTTTGAATTTTGATCCTGTCCTCTGGCGTATTAGCAACCCCTCCCAATTTGGTGTCATCTGCAGATTTGATGAGCATGCCCCCTCTATTCCTTCATCCAAGTCATTGATTAAGATATTGAACAGCACTGGGCCTAGGACAGAACCCTGTGGCACCCCGCTAGTCACTTCTCTCCAGGATGAAAAGCAGCCATTGGTGAGCACCCTTTGGGAACGGTCAGTCAACCAGTTACAGATCCACCTGACAGTAGCCCTGTCCAGCCCACATTTTACTTAGAGAGATTTACATTTCTGTAACATTGGCTCCAAATATTTGGCTGAGCAGTCCTGGAGGAGCCGCAGATGCCTAGCCTTTGGGACTGGTTCATCCTTCTTAACCCTGGGCACCTGTGCAGGACTTTGCCAAAGATCCAGCACATCTTGGAGAACCAGGCAGAGCAGATTTGGGCAGCAAAGGAGAGGGTCCAGAAATGAAAGGCCCCACCTGGGCTTTCCTGCCTGAGATTTATTTATTTGCAAATATTTAGATGCAATTTATATCTAAAACTCCCAAGGTGAAGTTTGAGATGGGTGACTGCAGCGCAACTGCCTGCGTAAAAGATATCAGGTGTCATAAGCCAGCCTTTCCTCCTCCTCCTCTGCCTCCTCCTGTTCTAAGCAGGTGCTTCAGCAAAGGCCCAGCACTTACAGGATGCGTCCATCCACAGCTTCCACCCAGAACATTCCGAAGGCTCCTGGGTTTTTTCTTTTTCCAGGGAGAAAACACACATATGGCACTTGCACAAATATTGGCTGGTTATATCTTATTGCACACTCTGGTGTTTCCAGCAGCAGGCTTCAAAGGTGTGGATGAGGCCTGGCCGCCCAGTTTTGGGCACCCCACAGTTTGAGAAGGAGACGGACAAGCTGGAATATGTCTAGAGGAGGGGCATGAAGATAGTAAAAGGCCTGGAAACCTTGAAGCCCCATAAGGAAGGGCCTAGGGAGCTGGTGATGTTCATCCTGGAAAGGGTTAAGAAGGGACATGGTAGCCATGTTTAAATATTTGAAGGGATGGCATATAGAGGATGGTGCGAGCCTGTTTTCTGCTGTTCCAGAGACTGGGACACAGTGGATCAACGGCTTCAAAGAGATCCCACCTAAACATTAGGAAGAACTTCCTGAAGGTAAGAGCAATGCGAGTGGAATACACCACTGCCTGAATGGAATATGGTGGGATTGCCTTCTTTGGAGATCTTTAAAGAGAGGCTGGATGGCCAGAACCTGTCAAAGGAAGGGCTTGGATTGTGTCTTCCTGTGTGGCAGAATGGGGGTGGACTGGAGGGCCCTTGGGGTCTCTTCCAGCGCTTCCTCTCTGAAGGAAAAATGATGGTGGGGAGCAAGGGCTCCTTGTTGTTCAGGGCATCCTGTCTTTTCTTTTTTCCACAGCATCCCTGTGCTGTTTGGCCTGCCCGTGCGACCCCTCCCCTGCTCTTGCTGAGCTGCTGAACCTCCCTTCCTTCTGCCCCCCACTGTCATGCTAATTGGAAATCAAAGCAAGTAAATAAGCCCCTAAAATGAAATAAAACGGAACAGAATGAAGATAATAAGGAGCTGCCTGACATCAGCTGGAAGCAATGACAGCAGAGATGCTCTCCCCCTCTTGATCACCCCCCATGCAATGTAACAAAGCCGTGTGTGTGTGTGTGTGTGTGTGTGTGTCTGTGTCTGTGTCTCTGTGTGTGAACATCTCTTGAGATGAGAGAAAAAGGAATATCTAGGACCTGACTCACAGAACTGGTAATTAAGGAGCCAGCGGAGTCCAGAAATAAATAAGGAAGATTTATGTGTGTGCGCGCGTGTGTGTGTGCCTATTGAACAAATTAAATTTGCGGTAAATCCACCTAAACACTCTGTAATTTATATTAAATGTATAATCCATATGGTGTTGCGACACTAAAGGCACGTTAGATGTGAAGGTCTGTTTGGCATGAGTCGTTCCATGGTAGAAGACTGGCGGCCACCAGGACAAACCATCTGGACACTGTGGCCAGCACTGAAGGCCTTTCTGTCTCAACGGTTGGAATCACAGAGTCACGGAGCTGGAGGGGACCACAAGTGGCCGACCCCATTCTGCTATGCAAGGATGCACCAACACAACCCTCTTGGAGGATGCTTAACCACCTCCAGAGAAAGAGGAATATCTTCTGCTTCTTTCCTCCAATCAGAGCAAGACACATTGGAGTGGAATTCCTAGCAAAAGAGGAATGAAGATGTCCCTTGCCTCCACAGCCATAGCTCACGCACACCAACTCTTGGCCTGGTCCCACGGTGCCGGCAAATTGGGTGGCAGCCCCACCCTCTTGCCTCCCTCTCCCCCAATTTCCCATTTCATCAGCCGGCTGGGGCGAGGCCCTCTGCGATCCCAGGTCTAGCCACAGCAAATTGATCCTGCCGTCAGTGGTGGTGTTTCCTCCTTCCTTGGAGGTTTTTAAACAGAGGTCGGATGGCCATCTGTCAAAGAGAGGGCTTTGCATGTGAATTTGATTGAGTTGGACTGGTCGGCCCTTGAGGTCTCTTCCAGCTCTCAGATTCTATCACAAAACAGGAGCAGCAGCAGGTGGCAGTGGCTGCCACTTTGAGCCATTCTGGCCTCTGGGCCGGTGTGGAGAGGAGCCGCTCAGCGCTTCCTCGGGTAACATCAGCACAACACAAACGCGGCCGACAAGAGACCTCTGTGTACCACATCAGGGAAGAAAAGGGCAGGCTGACAGCCAAACAAGGACACAGTTGCTGCAGCTGCCATTCCACCATGTGTGGGTCCTGCCTGGAAAGATGAGGGGGGCGGACTCAAGCCCCTCCAAGACTAGATGGTGGGGGCAGAGACTGAGCCCCTCCCTGGAAATGATCCACCCCAAGTGGAGCCCAAGACCCCTCTGCAGTCAAGCTCCCTTAGGAATTGTGCCCCCAAAGTATGCCAAATGGTCAAGCACACTCAGACACAGATGTTGAGAGAGTGATTGCATGGGAGCCCACACGGAACAACAGGTGCTGCATGCAGTCTGTCTTATGCAGACCTACTCGAGAGTGACTGACCCTGAACACAAGCAGAGGGCACTCTTAAGCAGGCAGCATGGCCACAGCCCTGCGTGGCTCAGCACAGTGGAGCAGTTTTGCATGAGGAACGAAATTGCAGCTGGCCATTTACTTTCCATCAGGCCCGTGGTTGCCCCATTGGAGCCCCCTGCCCATGGCTACTCTGTGCTTTGGGGGCAGAGGGAGTCATAGAAGCATCTGTCCCTCTCCCCACAGACAGACATAAAACGATTCTGCCTCCACTGCAGTGGGCTAGAGCAGAAAATGATGCAATCCCTTCACTCCTGGCTATGGGGATAGAGACAGGTGCTTCTCCAGTCCTTCCCAGACTCCTCGAGGCATGAAGTTTAATGGGTGTGAGCTTCACCACTTCTGTAGCAGATGCATGTGTGGTGTGTGTGTGAGTGTGTCTGTGTGTGTGGATGCATGTGCGCATATGCACTTTGGTCACTGCAGAGGGAGGGAGGGAATAGGCACCTCCGCAGTGACCAGACATGTTGTGTTTCACTGGAAGGATGCCAGCCTGTACTTGTAAATGGTTCTTGCTGCAAGCTGATTGCAAGATAATGCATGGGAGAAGTAATTTCCCCCTCCCTCCTGACTGCGCCCTCAGGGGCTACAGCAGCTGTTGCCACGACCAGCCTCACGGAGGTTCCGGATCACAGCCAGAGGTAGAACATCTTGCGCTCATTGGACCTTGGAAATACCCGGCTTTTTAGTCATGGCTCTCAGCCGTTACTTTGGCAAGAGGGAGAATGGGGCTGGAGTGGCAGCAACAGGGACATTAACTTCTTCCTGCTAGAGCAGAAACTGAAGAAAAAGGGCCTCATTGCAACAGGCAGGTCCCAGAGTCATTCTTAAGTGAGCAGCACAGAGAAAGCATGCTCTTTTTCTGTAACTTGCACTCTGAACATGCTCTGCAGTTAGTTTCAGAAGGTTAGGCTTTGGGGACGTTATGGCACAGTTTTGAAAGGGACCCCAAGTGCCATTTTATCCAAAGTCCTATCAATGCAGGAACCCACAGCAAAAGCATCAAAGGGTGCTCCTCACCATCCTGGAGAGAAGGGACTAGGGTTCTGTCCTGGGCCCAGTGCTGTTCAACGTCTTTATCAGTGATCTGGATGAGGGAATAGAGGACGTTCTCTTCAGACTTGCAGATGACACCAAATTGGGACAAATAGCTAACAACCCAGAGGGCAAGATCAATATTCAAAAGGGTCTTAACAGATTAGACAGCTGGACCAAAACTAACAAAATGAACTTCAAGACAGAGAAATACAAGGTACTAAGCTCGGACAGAAAGAATGAAATGCACAGATATATGATGGGTGTTACCTGGCTTGACCACAGTTCACGTGAAAAGGATCTAGGAGTCAGCAGTGTGATGCAGCAGCTGAAAAAGACAGTAAGAATCTGGGCTGTATCAAGATGAGTGTAGTGTCGAGATCAAGGGAAGTAATAGTATCACTCTACTCTGCTTTGGTCAGACCCCACCTGGAATCCTATGTCCAGTTCTTGGTACCACCGTTCAGGAAGGATATGGACAAACATTAGAAGGTGTCCAGAGGAGAAGCAGCGTAGGGAGCTGGGTAAGTTTAGCCTGGAGAAGAGAAGGTTAAGAGGTGACATGAAGGCCATGTATAAATACTTGAAAGGATTTCATATGGAAGATGGAGACAGCTTGTTTTCTGCTTCTGCAGACACTAGGACACTATGGAGCAATGGCTTCAAAGCACAGAAGAAGAGATTCCACCTAAACATTAGCAAGAGAATCCTGATGGAAAAAGAGCAGTTTGACAGTGGAATCCACTGCTGCCTCCATGGAGTGTGATGGAGTCTCCTCCTTCTCTGGCAGTTGTTAAAGACAGGCTGGGTGGCCGTCTGTCAAAGGGAGGACTTCCTTTGTGTCTTCCTGCGTGGCAGAAGGAGGTTGGACTGGCCGGCCGGTGGGGGGGGTCTCTTCCAGCTCTAGGATTCTATGATTCTCTGTGAGCATGTGTGTGCCTGTGTGTGGTTCCCCTCTGCACGATGCATCAATTTTAGCTCAGTAGTTACTCAATAGTGTAATATTTAGCCCTTGTTTAGCCTTTGTTTTCATGGTAGTCCAGATGGTTACTTGCTTCGGTTGGTATGTTCTTGTTATTGTCCTTGATGCAATGAAGTGTGTCTTTTCTGTTTCTTTTTCTTTTTTAAATGCTCCAGCAAGGGGGTAGATTGAAAATGACCTGCCAGCCAGTGCTGAGCTTCCTCACTTTAAAAGAGGCCCAGGCCAGCTCTGGGAAAGTCCTGTCCCACCTCCTTCCCTTTTTTCTGCTGCCTCCTTTTCCAGACACATTAGCTAAACATTCCCTTTGAGCTCAAGGAAGCTGCCAGAGCACTGAGCATCCTTTGTGTGGAAAGACACAATTTACAACCGCCACAGCGTGTATGAGCGGGGCAGAAGGAAAGAAGGGATGTATCTGGAAATAGATGCAAATCCCCGAATTGTTAGCAAACTGACCTTGGCTCACAAAAAGACGCTCTGTTTTCCCAGAGCCTGTACCAATTAGTCTGGGAGCAAACGACGGCCAAAGGGATGTTTGTGAACTTCTTCCCACTCCCAAACTCAGCTGGCAATCAAGAAAGCAAATAAAGACCCCGGGAAGAGAGAGGGAAGACAGAGAGGGCGCCGGTGCCCTTCCGGGCGGGCACGCAGCCAACCGCTCCGTCTCAATAAAAAACTGAAAAGGAACACAGAGGACTGAGGAATGGCAGGAGCATTATTAAAAGTGCCAAGATGTAATTAAGAGAGACTAATGCATGGCAGGGTGTAAGTATGGGGGGGGCAGCAAGTGCAGGAGGAATGGCCGAGGCGGAGGCGGCGGAGGAGGAGCCAGGCACTGGTGGGACCAAGACCAGCAAGAGGACGCAGGAGTCAAAGAGGGGCACCATCTGCTCCCTGTTGCTCACTGAAGGAAATGTCTCTGGTGAGGCCTGATTCACAGTGGTCCCGTTAAGAGCGTCCACCCCAGGTAGATCCCTGACGGGCCTTGGGGAGGTTCCTGTCAAAATCCTGGCTGATCTCTGGGACGGAGAAAGGGCCAGGGTGGTGGGCACGATTCCTCCCAAGCCTCCCTTCCCCTGAAGCAGAGCCAAGTGGGGCCCCTGGTTCACTAGGGAAATGGTGGTGATGAAGAGAAGGGGATGGAGACTGAGAGTGACAATGGTGGAAGCTGCAGGAAAGGAGATTCCACCTGAACCTCAGGAAGAGCTTCTTTACAGTCAGGGCTGTCCGGCAGTGGAATCTGCTGCCTCCATGGAGTGTAGTGGAGTCTCCTTCCTTGGAGGTTTTTAAGCAGAGGCTGGATGGCCATCTGTCACAGGGAGTGCTTTGAGGGTGTTCCTGCATGGCAGAAGGGGGTTGGACTGGATGGCCCCTAGTGTCTCTTCCAACTCTACATTTCTATGATTCTATGATTCTATGATTTAGAGTGAGTCCAGCTGAACACAGACTAGAGGTCACCAGAAGACCTATGCCGAAGCAATGGTGGCAGCCAAGAAATCACACTTCTCTTCCACCATTGCGTCTACATAGTGCCACCCCGCAGGGCTGTTTTGAGTGGTCCGGGGCCTTTTACTCTCCGGCCCACAGAAAGAAAAGAAAAATTTGACAAGCAGATTATGATTGCCGTTGCACCCTCCATTTTGCACTCTGCAAAAATTGATGCCTAGAAACGGGCAACATCTGATACACAGCAGTAATTAAGGACTTCAGCTGAGCATTTTAAAAGTGCAGTACAGATATCCAAAGAAAAGGGACCAAGCAAAGCAACGGAGGGAATGCAAACACAGCGCAGCCAGTTCTGCATGCCATGTCCATGTGTAATGCTTAATATGCGTCCATCTGCAACACCCACCCCGGGGGGACAGACTGGAAGTACACAAAGATTGTGAATCAAGATTGTGAAGTAATATATTCCTACTCTGCACAACTGGATGTACACACAAATGTGAAATGCACTATTGCCATGCAAAATGTCCACCTGCACAATGCACAAAGGCACCACAAATACTCATTAGACAAAAGTGTCCAGCCACTTCTGCAGGGAAAGCTGCTCCTGTGTAGGTCTCCCCTATCTCACAATGCCAGCCATTGGCCACACCTTCCATGTGCCCAGACATCGCTGTGTTATTTATAGAGTGCTGTGAGATGCTGGAGAAGAAAGCACCCCAATCAACCACAGCAGTAAAAATAAGAGGCGTGATTTAAATTCAGCAGTAATTCACCAAGAAGTGCACAAACAGCCAGAACTTTTAAAATGCCAACTGTAATGAGATGGCTTTGGAGCTCAGGAACATAATAACATAAGAACAACCATACTGGGATTGGCCCAAAGGGGACCCCTCTAGTCCAGCCATCCCTGGGTTTTAAATGGGGTTTCCTAAGGTGCCGGGCTGAAGAGTAAACCATCATGGCTTTGGGGCCTCTTTCTGGGGAGAGCCTCAGCACCTTGGAGCGCTTTCTTGCCGTCTAAGATTTCATTATGGCTTCTGTAAAACTAGGCAGCTCTCACCATCCCTCACCATTGGCCATGCTGGCTGGGGCTGATGGGTGCTGCAGTTCAGCCACATCTGGAGACCCACACTTTGTCCACCCCTGCATGAGAACCCAGAAAGAGCTTGGTGGCCAGGTCACACCAGGGACCTTCTAGTCCAGCATTCAGTTTAGACTGTGGCTGGCCCAAGGGGCTTAAGCCCACCCTCAGGACAGGAGACAGGCAACTCAACCTTTCCTGGCCTACTCTGGAGTAACTGACACCCAGAGAGAGACTGCCTCTGAGACCCTGGGGGGGGGTCAGCATCCTGAATAGCAGCCTCTGGTGTCCTTCATGGCCTTGGATCCATCCAGCACTGAAATCCACCCAAACTGACAACACAAGCCTTCCATCAAGTTTCTTCATCAGCCAACCTTTTTCTCAAGCAAGTGGCCCCTACCAGGAAGAAAAGAACTTTCCTCCAATCAGTTGTCTCCGGCCCCTTGATCCCATTGACTGAGTTATTCCCTGAAATTCTTTTGTCCAGCTCTATCTACAACATCATTGCTTTAGGCACCGTGTCCTCAACTATGCAGGATGCCTTAAAGGTGGCCATGGTGTGGATTTGAGGACCATATGCATTTGCAAGGTGATACTTCAAATCCCTTTTGAATTATGCAAAGGGTAGAATTCACCTTTTTTCACAGCAGCCACAGTGCTGGGTTGACCTGTCCAATGAGTGATTCACCACAACCCCAAGTTCATTTTGCTGGTCAGTTGCTTGCAAGTTCAGATTCCATCAGTATATATGTGAAATTGCCATTGACTGATTGGCTATTTTTCCTCCAGACGTGCCTCACTTTACCCTCATTTGCCCTCACGAATTGCATTTGCCATTTTACTGCCCCCCCATCCCTGCCCCCACCTCCATCTAGAGAAATCCTTCCACACCTCTTTGCAATCTGGTTTTGTTCTGCCCACCCTGAATGATTTTGGGCATTTTTTCTGTCCAGCCAACTGGGCCCTTATCACCAGCTCCAGCTCCGTTGTAACAGACAGAGGCAGGAAGAACCTCAATGCGAACCTTCACGAAGTTTAGGTAATCTATGTAATATAATCCAACTAAGGAAAGGTAGGGAATTAGTAGGACATAAATTCCATCAAAATGCATTGTATTGTATTAAAAGAGATGGAATTAACGGGGGTGTGGTACAAACACTGTATGTAAAATATGTATATGATCTGTTATTATAATCTGTCATTGCAATGAAAATCAGCTCTTATTTGCAATCAGTAACATAACATATGTAAATTTTACTTTTTATATAATTAAAAAAACATAGAAATACAATCATGTGAATTCACATTTTAAAAAAAAGATTCCAAAGAGAAGCTCTGAAGGAGGAGCCCTCCACCGGCCTCCCTGGTCTGCTCTCCTTTCTCTTCCAGAAGCCAACCAGATACACCAGTGGGAAACCAGAATGCAACTGGGGACGTTTGTGTGCTGTCCTCTGATCTTTCAACACAGAGGACAGCACACCAATGTCCCCAGTCGCATTCTGGGGACATTGGTCAATTTGTCTTCAGTGCTGTTGCTTCTGTGGCCACATCAGGCACAACTCTTGGAGCCAAAGACCTGTAAGCACTGCAAGGGACTCCCAAGGGCTACCTAGTCAAACCCCCTCATGCCAATACAGGGAAGTCACACCAAAAGCTCCCCTTCCAGCCTCTGCTTAAACACCTCCAGGGAAAGACGGTCATGGACTCTGACTCAATGTCTCTGCACTGTTGACATCATGGCTGTTCTGGGATTCAGAGCAGAGTCCCTCCTGGACTGAGGGGCATAGAAGTGGAGGGGTGGACCCAGGATTGTTGGCCAGATCCCCCATTTCACCGGGCACTCAGAGGCTGGAAACTCCCCTCCGTCCCTGGACGGCTCTTCTTGCCTGGAGGAACCCCGTGCTGCCTTTGATCATCCCATAATTCAGCACTGCTCCTGCCGCTGCTCCTGCTGCTGCTGCTTTAATTTAGGGAAATGACTCCCAGCTAATTATTTATTTTTGCTTGATAAAATCTGTTAATCATTTGTGTTAAGTCGTTACTCTTACAACACATTCTTGTGCGTAATTAATTAAACGGAACGCTTGGTGCCATAATTATCTGCTCCCCCGGGTACGGCACGGATGCCCCTGCCACGCCGACTCCCCCAAAACCCCCACGGTCTGACCAGGACGGCAGGCGGCACCTCCGAGGGAGCAACAGCTGCTGTTGAGGAGAGATAATCCCAGTGCCTGGTGCCAGAGAGGCTGAGATTTAATACAGGGAATCAAATTAATTAATGTTCCACTGGTTCCCAGTCCCTGTGTCAAAGCTCAGAAGAATCCAGTCACTCAGCCGCCTTCAGAAGCGAGCCAGACAGAGGCAGTGAGAAATCTCACAAAGAGACTGCTGAAGACACGTCTGGGGTCCTGGACCTTCTGGCTGAGATCCTACAGTTGGGAAACATGGCTCAAAGCACTGCCTACAGAGTGACGCATTGATTGGGCTACTTCACCCTTCTGCTGAACAAGCAGTGCAGCACAACAAAATGTGCAGCTGATGCACAAGCCAGTGTGCAACTGAATGTGCAACTCAGATGAACTCCCATGCATGATGGCACCACATGGGCAGTTCCACTCTTGTGACTCTGAACTGAATGGAGACCTTCTCCTTTGGTCAAAAATGTTCAGCCATTGGAACTTGCAGGGCATGTCTAAGGCCCTGAAAGGATTGGGGCCTCTGTACTCCAGATAATGCTGGAGCCACTACCTGAGTTGTAAGGGGCCAGTGATGTTGGGGAGGAGCAATTCCCTGTCTTCCTCGCAAACTTTGGTGCATCCTGGATGCATGTCGGCTGCAGAGCAAAGAGGTATTCCTGGGAATGAGTCTGCTTCCTAAAGCCAGGCTTTGAGACCCCTATTGCTTTCCCACTGTGGGCTGGTCCTTGCTCCTTTCCTCCACCAGTCCTCATTCCACGTGGTTTATGAAAGGGGGAATCAGCACTTCGAACTGTGCCCAAGAACAGACTTTGCCCAGGAAGCTGTGCTTCTATGCCAAGTGGGTGCCAGGAAATCATCCACCCTATTTCTCCATAGCTGTCAACGACTTTCAGAGGCAGTTCCAGACTCAGCACATTGCAGCAGTCAGTAGTCAGAACAGGAGGGGACTTAGGCACAGGTAAATGGTCTGGTCTGGCATCTCCAGGAAAGGGTGCAATGCCCACTGGAACTGGGCAAGGGAACCCCTGGCCACTGCAGCCTCCTGGTCCTCCTGGAGCCAAGTCCAACCTGGAAGAGCCCTTGCACCCTACACAGTCATAGCACTCTGGCTCCACTTCAACTGTCATGGGGTTCCATCATCCTCTGGGATCTTGGAGTTTGCACTTGAGGGAGCAATACTTGGAATTCTCAGCCGGTGACACAATCCAAGCTCTCCCTTTGACAAATGGCCATCTCTTGGAAAAACTCCAAAGAACAAGAGTCCATCACACTCCATTCAGGCAGCAGCAGATTCCACTGTCAAATGGCTCTTACCCTCAGGAAGTTCTTCCTAATGTTTAAGCGGAGGCTCTTTACCTATAGTTTAAATTTATTGCTCCATGGTGTCCTAGTCTCTGGAGCAGCAGAAAACAAGCTTGCTCCATCTTCAACATGACATCCCTTCAAATATTTACACGTGCCTATCATGTTACCTCTTAACCTTCTCTTCTTCAGGCTAAACATACCCAGCTCCCTAAGCCCCTACTCAGGGGGCTTCCTGGTTTCCTGGACTTTTATCATTTTGGTGTCCCTCCTCTGGACACATTCCAGCTTGTCCATATCCTTCTTGAACTGTGGCGACCAGACCTGGAGACATTGCTTGCATGCTGGATCCAGATATAATGGGATCAGCTGAAGTCAGTGGTATGTAAACTGGACTGGTCTTGGAGGAATTGCACCTTGACTGGGTAAGTGGGGGTTGGGGCCATGGATTTGCTTCCCTGTGCTGGGGGGCAGCCACAAGGTCTGGAACTGGCCCTTCTCCACATCTGCCTTAGCCCAGATGCCTCTGGAGTCCTCACCAGCCTGAATACCTGTATTTGGTGAGTGGGCAGCTGTGGAGGGGATGAGGCAAAGTCTTCCCTCCTGTATGTAACCCTTTCTCCACCTGTGAGCCAGATTGGCAGTCCCAACATGATAGGAAGTGACATTGCATCACTTCCTGTCTTGGCTTATTTATGCTCAGTGGAGTGGGGGAGGTTCTTTGTGCATGTTTTGTGTTCATTATGAAGGGGGAAGAAGGCTGCCTTTTGTGGTTGTCTTGAACTGTTGGCCCTGTGGTCCTTGGTGTATCCTGGAGAACTCCAAGGGCCATGGAATGGGGGCCCTGAGGGGCAAGGGCAGCCCTTGACCCGTCCTTTCCCCACCCCAGAACAGAGGGCAGTTACTCCCCTTGTGTCTTCCTTTTGGCCTTCCCTCCCTCCTTTTCTTGAATTGACTTTTAAGTTCCTTGGGGCATGGCCCTCTCTTTGCTTTGGCCCTGTGAGTCGAGGAGCAGTATGTTCACAAGGAGAGAGGGATGGGCGTGAGGAGGGCTAAAATTAGTCCCTCGTCAGCAGGATTTAGGGCTTAATTCCCAACTTCAAGCACCCAGGGAGAGCAAAATGAAGCAGAGACGCCAAGGACTGATTTGTGACTTTCAGCTCCGCAGGGAGATATCACTGGGAGAGGCTTCTTCAAGACTGAAATGCAAACTCCGAGTGGCACTTTATCCAGCCCTGGTGGATGAATACTTGGCACCACACTTCTCTAAAGTTTAAAGAAACTCCAGCTCCAGCACTTTCTCTGTTCCTCTCTGTCTTTCTTCCTCTGCACTGATATCGTGCATAATTTACCATTGCAAAATGCTAGGGATGAAAATCCTAATCCATCTTCTTCATTAGGGGAAAAGGTTGAATTCTGCTCTGAATATAGCTGCTGCTTCTGCTGCTGCTGCTGTTGTTGTCTTTTCTTCATCTACAGCATCCGTGCCGTTAAAATTATCCATGTCTTATTTTCTTCCGTGGCAAAGTGCTAATGAATAATATCTGGTTTATAGGTGTGATTCAGTAATCAGAGCTATTTGTCCTCCTCAGAGCACTTGTCCAAATTGTGTTAATGTGTACGCGGGAAGCCCGCCTGGATCTTTCATCAAAACGCTCCCCTTTTGGCATTCTTGGTAATTTAAATCATCTTATTTTCCAGACCTCTTTGCTATTTTCAGAACCCAAGGAAAACATAGCCGCCACATCCTTTATTATTAGATTGCCTTGATTGCTCTATTGGGGAAACTGTCAAGCAGAGCAAGATGGAGAGAGCGGCGTCCTCCTGGCAGATCCCACCTCCCTCACGCTGCTCAAAGAGGGGAACAGCCTCCTCGGGAGAAGGAAGTCCCCGTCGTCTGCCGGGGCCGCACGGAAGGACCCGATTCACCGTGAAGGTGCCTTAGACAAAACAATCCTCAACCTACTCCCACTAGGAAGGTAAATCTAGATCAGTTCCATTCTCTCAGGCAAGAACAGTGATGTATTTAAGGCCCTTTCCACACGTGGGCGGAGAAACAGGCTGCTCCATGCGGAAATGGGGCTTACCTTATTCCATCGCCGCGTGGAGCAGCCCGTTTTGCCGCTCCACACTCGGCGGCATCCGTGGCATCTGGCAGTGCCCAAAATGGCAGCTTTCGACTGGCGGAGACTCTCTGTCAGTCGGAGAAGCTCGCCAGATGGAAATCCCGCCCCCCGCGCGATCTGCAGGCACGCCCTTGCGCACGCCTGCAGATCCATACCGGTGCTGCAACAGGGCTGGATGGGGCTGCACGCCCTGTACCTTTTAAAAACCACAAAACAACTTCCGGTCGCCCTGCGTGGATTGGGGTGTGGAACTACACAAACGTAGTCTGCCCCAATCCACGTTACGGTGTGGACGACCTCCGTGAAGGTCGCTCTACACCATTTTTTTTAACCCCATGTGGAAAGGGCCTAAGTCTTTTACTCCTAGTCTCAAGTCAACTCTCAAGTCTCTACCTTCAAGTCTCAGTCAAGTCTCAAGTCCCTGCAAGATACTTTCAAGTCAAGTCTCAAGTCAAGTCTCAAGTCTGAGAGCCAACTTCATACCTCAACCTATATTTCAGAATTTCTGGACAGAGTTGGAAGATGGCAAGACTTGAAAGAAAAATGGATTAGATATGAAGATATTATAGTAGAAGAGAAGGCAAGTCTAAGAATAAAAACAAGAGAGGAACTGGAAAGGGAAGGTTTTACTTGTCAATGGTTTTTATACCATCAATTGAAAGAAAGGTTTAAAATGGACAATAAATTGGAAGGATTTGAAAGTAAAGGGCAACAGAATGAATTTGAGAAAGCTGTTCTTGAGAAAGAAGATTATTTGGAGGCACAACTATAGAAAATATTACTAAACAGAGAACTAGAGACAGAAATAATTAAAGAATCAATGATACAATGGGCACGAAATGTAGGGCATGAAATCAGTTTGGAACATTGGAAGAAAAGCTGGAAGAATACACAGAAATTCACATTGGCCCAAAATCTGGAAGAAAATCACTTTAAGATGCTTTATAGATGGTATTTAGACCCAGTAAAGTTAAGAAAAATATATAAGGCTTCCAGTAAATGTTGGAAATATACATCAGAAGAAGGAACATTCTTTCATATGTGGTGGTCATGCCCTAAAGCTAAAAAATGATGGAAAAACATTCATAAGAAAATAATGGAATTATTGCAAATTAATATCCCTTTGTCTCCTGAAATCGTTCTTTTAAATATGCTACACCAAATCGAAAAGGACTATATGAGATATTGGAGAATTATATTGTACATGGTATTGATTGCAAAGATTACCTATGCAAAATACTGGAAGAACGAACATGCCCCGGATACTGAGGAATGGGAGATCAAACTAATAGAAATGATATTGATGGGTGATTTGACAATAACACTTAAAGATGAGACAAAAGGGGAAAATAAGGAAGAACTGAAACCAATTAAAAAATACATACAACAAAAATGGGCGATTAGATGGAAATATGAAAATGAGAATGCAGAATTAGAAGGGATAATAACAATAAGCAAAGATATGAGAAAAGGGAAGGGTTAAATTTTTTAAATAATAAGACAAGTCACTTGAAAAAGGAAAAGATCAGAAGAAACTTGAAAAAATAAGTTATCAACCAAAGAAGAGAAAGTAAGGAAGAAAGTTGAATTGGTATATAATACTTATATAGAAGTATGTTCATGTAATATAGAATAAAGTAGAAAAAGAATTTATATTTAAGACAAAGCAGAATATAGAAGATATGTATATGCAATACATTTTAATAATATATATGTAAATGCATATGTAGAATTAGATTTAAGAGAACATAAGCAAAGGAAATGATGTAACATTAATTGAAGAAGAAGCTTTTGGTTAGGTATACAAATTTGGTTGGTTATATATATATATGAAAAGAATGAATGACTATTTGTAAATATTGATTGTTATAACTTTTGTAATAAAAAAAGAAAGAATTTCTGGACAGAGTTGAATAGAGTCAGCTTTAACAATTTAAGTAGAGTTGGCCCTCCACATTTGCGATTTTGTATCTGCGGTTTCAGAGGCGGGGAATAGGGTCCTTCTCACTCCCCCTTCCTGAAGCTGGAGGTTTTTGTGCCAATGGCCATAAAAGAGTCTGCAGCTTCAGAAGTGGGGAATAAGATCCTTCTTACTCCATATTACCGAAAGTTCAAAAGTTGTAGAAGGAAGGATCCCTCCCCCTCAAGCCCACTGCCTAACACGCTTGCTGTTCTCTGAGAAACGTGCCCTAGGCTTTGGGGGAAAGTCTTGCCTTCTACTCTTAGGAAAAGTTCCTCCAAGATGCAGCCGGGACAGGCTGCTGAGCAGACCTCAAGCCCACCTCAAGCCCATTGCCCAACCCATTTTCTGTTCCCCTCTGAGAAATGCGCCCACACTTTGGGTGTGAGATAAATTGCCATGTGCTCGGTAGACAGAAAGAGATGGAGGCGTTCTTCAAAGTCGTTAGGTTTCTGGATGACTGTGTCACGTTACTGAACCAAGGGCAGTGTTACTTCGGCCCAGGCCTACCCGGTGATATCACTAGATATCTCTTTTTGATATCAAACCATTCGGCCTCCCTCTGCCACCCGGCTCCACGTGTTTGCGAGGCCTCCGGACAAGCACGTAAACAGGCGCAGCCGGTAATTGTTGGACATTCCCTTCTCCACCCAGGCAGGCAGAACAGAGCCACTCCGTTGCTTCAGGGACCTCCCTGCAAACACCCTTTTGCTTAAGAGCGACACTAACAAAGGCACCCGGCTCTGGGCCGATAGTCTTACAAAGCCAAGCTAAGCACCTTCAATTGCATACTGGCTACACTAATGTTGATTCTGCACTAAGCCCATCATGTTAAACTTGACCTTTTCCAAAACTTTGTCCCGCTCCAAGCTCCCATTGTTCTCACCGAGTAAGGCAGGGCCTGCAGTCACAATTCACCCTATAAAAAACCCCCGATTCCGAGACCCCCTCGGATCACTCCTGAGTTCCATCCAGCCTTGCTGCCACTTTGCCCAGCGAGTTGTCCCCTCAGTCCTATGTACTGAGATTCCATATCCACGAACTCAATCTTCAACTTCTTCAGGACTACGAGAAAGGTGTCGTATCACCCATTTCCCCCGAAAATCCTTATTTCCAATTCTTTCATTAGCTGTGTGATTGTGGTGTCTTTACTGTTGTTTGTCTTTCAATAAAACATCGTTTTTGCTATTTCAAAACTGTCTGACTGCTTGACTGACCTGACCCCGTAGACGCTGGGTTGCAAGAGCCCTGCTAAGTTACCCTGCCTCTTGCTAGCTTTAGTGAGGGCTCCTGCTATTCCCCAGCTTTGTGTTTGTGTTTTGGTTATTTGAGCGCCCCTCCCGGGACCCCCAGAGAACAGGATAACAGCAGCAAGTCAGTCACTAACAATATGCAAGTCTTGAGTCAAGTCCCGTCAGTGCACCGTTTATTGCCGAGTCGAGTCTGCAAGGTGACTTAAGTCTGACTTGAGTCAAATCAGTCAACTCAAATCTACATCCCTGGGCCGGAATAAATCATTTTACCACTTCGCTCCTTACTAAAAAAAATTAACCAAAACACGTGCGGTGTTTGATTTATTCTGTTCAAAAAATGCACTTTGGTTGTTTTGAACAGGCAATGGCATATCTATACAAGAAGCCAGTTTCCTGTGTAGAATACGACACTTTCTATGCAGCAATTGTGTTTTCCATCATTGTCTGTGCAGAAAAAAAAACATTTTTTCTGCATGGAAAACAGTTTCTTATGCGCAGATTGTTAGGTTTGAAATTTGGGGCTCTGTAATTAGCTATAGAATTGATATATTAATTGGCATTTTAGAAACTCGGAGCTCATCAAACAACTTTCATAGAATCATAGAAATTCAGAGTTGGAAGAGACCACACAGGCCATCCAGTCCAACCCCCTGCCATGCAGGAACACCCTCAAAGCACTCCCAGCAGATGACCATCCAGCCTCTGCTTAAAAGCCTCCAAGGAAGGAGACTCCACTACACTCCGAGGCAGCAGATTCCACTGCCGGACAGCCCTGACTGTCAGGAAGTCCTTCCTGAGGTTTAGGTGGAATCTCTTTTCCTGTAGCTTGAATCCATTGCTCCTTGTCCTGGTCTCTGGAGCAGCAGAAAACAGGCTTGCTCCATGGAGGCACATATTCCACTGCCGGGCAGCCCTGACTGTCAGGAAGTCCTTCCTGAGGTTCAGGTGGAATCTCCTTTCCTGCAGCTTGAATCCATTGCTCCTTGTCCTGGTCCTTGCTTTAAGAACCTTGCTTTAAGAATTGCTTGTTCTGCTCTGCCCCCGTTTTCAACCAGTATGTACAAGTGAAGGACTCTGGAGAATGACCGAGGATGAATCAGGGCCATGTAGACTCAGGAATTTAAGGGTCAGAGAGAATGTAACATGTGTACAAGCTGTAACTTTGCTGATGCAGATGCATGAATGTTTTCTTCCTGTATGCATTCTTTAATATGAACATAAAAATGGTATACGAAGGAAAGCCTGAAAGGGCCCCTACCTGGGACCCTTTGATCAAAGCATTTGTGTGTCTGTCTGTCTGTCTGTCTGCCATTCTCTTTTCTGCCTTCCTACCTTGTGTTTGGGGGTTTATATCAGCTCTGTGTCCATCTGGGGTACAGTAAGGTGTGGTCTGTTTATCCACACTATCACTGCTCCATGTTCAGAAAAAAGTGTCTTGTTGCACATTAAGTATGTTTTCTATGAAGAAAACACTGTTTTCAGTACAAGCACATGCAAAAAATTTTGTGCAAACTAAGTCCCCAACTGTGATGATTCTCATCATTCCAGGATTCCCTTTGGCCTTTTCCACACGTGGAGAAAGAAACGGGGTACAACGTCCTGAAACGGAGCTTACCTGAAACCAGGTAAGTCCGTCACCACGTGGAGCAGTGCGAGTTCGCTGCTTCACACTCCTCGGCGTCCTGTGGTGTCCAAAATGGCGGCTTACGACTGGCGGAGGCTCTTCACCAACTGGAGAAGCTCGCCAGCTGGAAAGCCCGCCCCCGGCAGATCTGCAGGCACGCACTTGCACGCGGCTGCAAATCTACACCGGTAGATTTGCAGCGATGCAAATGCGATGTGGCTGCACACGGCTGCATGCCCTGTGCTTTTTAAAAACCTCCTCAAAAGTGGTTTTTAAAAAGCATGTGGCGCCACCACTTCTGGTCACTCTAGCACGGATTGGGGTGTGGAACTACGCTAAAGTAGTCCACCCCAATCCACTTTACGATGTAGACAACCTCCAACACTCCAGAATCCCCCTTTTTTTTACCATATTGAATTTTTAAATTATTATTACTCTTTCCATCCCTAACTCACCTTGTGGCAGAGGAGAGCAAGTGCCCATGCTCTCGGGGGGGTAGGGACAGGTCCTGTGGCCCAGAGATGTAAAACTTACTTTGCATAACAATTCCTTCCCGTGTCAAGTTATCGTGTTTGAAATGGAATTTGTCATTGTTATATCTGTGGTATTTAAAAGTTACAGTATTTGCAAATAATAAATGCACGGCATTTCCAAAGTAATTCATTCCCATTAGAAGTTATAGTTAGTTATGGTACTTATAAAAGTTAATTGCTGCATTACTCAACACATTTTTGCTGCTTTTCATTGCATGGGCGTAACTGGACATTATCAAGAACTCCAGCCCTTGCTTGGAGGGTACAACAAGTCCACCGTATCCAGTGTGGTCCTAACAAGCGTCTGCTCAGATGCAAGTCCAGCAGGACTTACTCACAGGTAGGTGAGTGCCGGATTGCAGCCTCAATGGCGTCTGTATGTCCACATTCTACCCATGACCTCATAGGTAGAGAAGCCCTGTCCAGAGCAGGGTCTCTTCCCATTACATCCCCAAGAAGAGCCTGAAGGGCCTCCACTTAACCTCTTCCAGGCAACTACTCCCAAGCCCTTTGGATTCTGAATTGGCCCCGGGGTCCTTCTGGGGTCACTCCGGCCACCTTCTCCAGGCCTTTGCCTTTTCTGTCGCTGGAAGAACAAGAGCAACAGTGGGGAGAGCAGAGTCCTTCCAATCACTTCTCCCCTTTCACAGGTTTCTTTTCCTCTCTTGCTGATGCTTCTCTAATTGGGATCCTTGGAGAGTGCTTGCACGTTTAGCATCTCCAACGCGTCTCTGTTGCAGACAATGTGCAAGGCAATTATTCACGGAAGCTGGGAACTGGTGCTTGCATCTCTCCCGAGCAGAAATCCAGGGAGGCTGGAGGGCAAGTCAATGCTGCAGAGCTCTCCTGGGCTTCTCCTTGCTCTCTTTCTTCTTGCGTATCTAATTAGCATATGAGTTTCTGGAAAATCCTCTCCCTCTCCTGGAGCAAACAGGACTGTTGAGAACACAGGTTGCGTGCACTTTAAAAATTAAGGAAAACTGGGTGGAAGGAGCTTTGAACTATAACTCTGGAGAAAAGAGTTCAAATCCACTCAGCTGTGGAAACCCACCAGGTAATCTTAGGCAAGCCTCAGAGGAAGGCAAAGGCAAAGGCAAAGCTCCTCTGAACAAATCTTGCCAAGAAAACCCTGTGCAGCGTTTGCCTGTGGGTTCTGTCATGAGTCAGAAGCACTTCAAGGCACACAAGAGCAAAGGTATAATGGGATTACAGAGCATCATAAATGTGAAATCAATTTAGTAGCTTAAAACAGTGTAAAGTTTGGGACAGTAAGGCAAAGGCCCTCCATCAGGGTTTCTAGCATCAGTCTCCATACGCGGAATGACACACTGATTGTGCTATGCAACACTGATGCTGAATTGCAACATTGCACGACTCCACCGAGATACCAGATGAACAACTAAATATCTTGCCAAATGTGCATGAGCACCCATGTGCAATACGTGTCCAGTGCAATTGATGTCCATGCACAACTGCACAGCAAGGACAACTTCCCCTCCTGCAGCCCTGAGCTGAATACGGAGGCTCCACACTGGAGAAAAACGTCCGGCTATTTCTGTAGGGAACTTGCACGGCCAACCGGATTCTGGCTGATGGATCATTTAAACAGACAGAGAACAAATTGAACAAGTTAAAATGGCATAAAAGGTCAAAACAGTTGAAAAGCAGGCAAGATGTGTACATCTTGGAAGAAATAGTTCAAGCCCCACCCCCCACCAAAGGCTTTCCAAGAAATAATCAGTGCCTGGGGGCCAAGAGTGAAAGGAGGAATGGCCTCTCTCCAGGAAGGTGTTTGGTGGAGGCCCTCCTGGGTCTGGGGAGCGGGTGCAGATTTACCCTGCCCGGCCCTCTCTCCCCTCCTGCCAGTGCCCAGAGCCCAGGAAAAAACACCTATTTGACTGCTTTTGTTAAAACACTTCTATTCTACCCTCTGAAAGGTTAAAATAATACAAACCTGATGAAAGCCAGTTAAAGCGATCTCCAAGCAAACGCTGCAGAATTAGTCCCACACCGCCTGCGCGACAGCAAGTGACGAAGGGGGGCACATTTGCAGCCCTCCCCAAAGAGGAGATCACGTAAATAACATGTGACAAAGGTCGCACGGTAATGGGGAGGGGGAGGAGTTGCAGACCCTTTTTTAGGGCTGCGCCGCCCCTCCCTCCGGCCTCTGTTTCGGGCGACCCACCCTCCCACCCTATGGTTTCAGTGTAAGATTAATGGTCGCTTTGGGGCCGGGTAGGAATTTTTCCCCCTTGGGGGCGGTTTCGCCTACCCTACACTGCGCCAAGGGATTGGACATTTGGCTTTACAGGGTGGTGTCTTAACTAGGTATTAAATAGGTCTCCACAGCCTCACTTGTCTTTATCCATGGCTGGTAGGGGGGGGTCTAAGGGTTTTGGTGAGTACCTATGGCACCCTTTGGTGTAGGATAAATGCTGTCCTTGAGGTGGGCCCGGGACTTGCCCCTACTAGGCACGAGCCGGGGAGGTTGCGGTTTGTAGGCTCGCTTTTTGGAAAACGACTGGCCAAAGCCTTAATTCAGCCTCATGGGTTGGCTTTGGGGCCTGGTACCTCGCTCTAAGAGGGCTATGGAAGAGGTCTGGAGCTGACTTTTGCCATACCCTACCCATGCTGTTGACCCCCCTGCTAAGGTCATAAGTTCAAGTTCATGGCCAAGTTAAATTCAGGCCCAAGTTCAAGGTCAAGTTCACTTCCAGCTTTGTGTTAATTAGGCATATATTAATAAATTGCCCTAGTTCAACCCAAGTCTTGTGTGTGGTCTCTTCATTTTGGGGTTGGGCGGCAAAGGAAATCCATGCTTTCAAAAATTAGTAAGATTGCACCCCAAAGACATCAATACAACCCCATGTTTTCATTCAGCTGCTGACAGAAGCCAGCCTTGGTGCCAATGGGCCTCCAAGGAGACGATGTTGCATAAAACGAGTGCCACAACAGAAAAGGCGCCGCTCCCATGCGCCTGTGTGATGCGCTGCTCCCACTAGTGGACACGGAGGGTTCTCAGGAGGGGCAGTGGGGCATGAAAGGGAAGCAGGAGGCAGCCTTCTCCCGGTCACTTCCCAGGAACATGGGGATGGCAGAGACCCACTCTCTACATTTGCAAAGAGATTGGCAGAGTTGCTTTCTTGTTCTTGTTAGCTGCCAGTGAGTCAGCTCCTGGTGACCCTCTGAAAGAGAGACCTCCAGGACCACCCCCACCCCAGTCATCCGGCGCCCTGCTCAGGCCTTGCAAACTCAGAGCCAGCCATGAAACCACTCAGTCTCTCCTCCTTCATGCTCAGCCTTTTTTTTTCTGGATTAAAAGAGCCACCTCCTCCTCCTCCTACATCCTCCCACAACTTTAGGCTCTGCTCCTCAAGGGGAGTTTCCCCACACCCTTTTCGTGTTATTTTAATTGCCTCCCACCCACCCACCCACCCCTGTTGCTCCTCTCCCTGTGCTTTGATGCCCTTTGGCTCAACAAGCAAGCAAGAGTTCTCGGTTGTATGTCTTACACAGGCGGCTACACTGCAGATTTATAGAAAGGCATTACAATATTGGCGACTTTATATGTGATCCCTTTTTTAATAATCCCTAGCATGGCATTTGGCATTTTCACAGCTGCTACACAGGGGCTGACATTTTTATTGCACTCTCGGCCTCGGTCTGGGCTCTTGCATGGGCAGCCACAGCCCATCACAGGTTGTTCAACACAAACACCCCACCTTTGCCCCCCTCCCCTGGATCTCAGAGTGGCTGCAAATGCTGGGGTGCAGAAGTTCTTTTCTCCCACGGGGTGCGGAGGTTATCTGGAAATCAGAAAACTTATGATGTGGATTTATCTTATTTTGTATTATTATCATGATTTTATTTTATGGCGCAGTGGTTAAATGCCAGTACTGCAAGCCACAAGGTTGTGAGTTCGATCCTGCCGGGCTCCAAGGTTGGCTCAGCCTTCCATTCTTTCGTAGGTCAGTAAAATGAGTACCCAGCTTGTTGGGGGCATGTATAGAAATGTTTCGAAATACATGCTATTTGTAAGTTGTTCGCCACCTCGATCCATATGGAGAGGTGGGATACAAATTAATTAATTAATTAATTAATTAAAATTATATTTATGGGATTTATACTCTGCCTTCCTCCTGGGGTTTATTCTCATATATGAGGCTTAAACAGAAGTCAGGCAGCCATGTCTAGGGAAGTTTTAGCAGTGTGTTCCTCCACTGGCAGGGGATGGACTAGATGTCCCTGGTAGAATGTTTTCCAATGCAATGAATCTGAAGCCAAAATCCTAGATTTGGCTTGCATATCATAAATCTCTGCGTGTCGAGTTATCTATCAGTTGTGCCACCTGCAACCCTTGTGTGGAATGACTGCATGCCATGTGGAATTGGAATCCCACCCTCGTTGCACTTGTAGCGTCAGTGGGGGAGGTGGTTTTGCTGGCCCCCCATGAGGAGAAAACAGCATGTGCGTCCAGGCTTCATGCACCGGCCAAGGAGTGCAGCGGCACCAGTCGTAGAAGGGAGCCAGCTGTTTCTGGTAGACCTGCAACAGGGGGTGAGAGCCCTTTTGGCCACCCCAGTGGGGGGCAAGGACTAAGCTGAAGCTTGTCCTTATGTGTGGCACATAATTTGGTGAAGGGGAGGCCTCTGGAGTTGCCCATACATGTCCTGTGATTTGGGGTGGGGAAAGGGACAGCCTTTGGGGCTGGTTGGAGGCTTTAGCCCTCACTTTGAGTCAGGTGACTAGGGGCAGAAATGCATCCTTGGGTGGTCTCCCAGTATACAGCCAGCCGGGAAGCAACCTGGGAGCTTCCCAGGTTTTCCTCAGACCTGAGGTGTCTCACCCACGAGAAGCCGGGGAAGAGACCTGGGGAGACCACCTGCCTCAGTTGCTCCTGCACTGCCCCTCCCTTTGCACATCCCAGGAGATAAACCCAAACAGAGGATGGGTTCAATAATATGCCTCATATTTCAACCCAAACTTTGTCTCATTATTTCCTGGTTTGGCCAGCAATGCAAACTGTGCACACTGACTAGACAGCCATGCTAGAACATTTTCCAAGGCAACAGTTCTGTGGCCAAAATCTGACCCTAGTGCTGAATACCATAAATCTCTGCTTGTGGAGCTATGTGCTCAGCCCTTGTGTGCAACGACTACATTGCATAAGGAACGCAGAATGTGCACCATGCTAATGCACCTCAGGCCATGACACCAACCCATAGCCATGGACAACGGTACTGCCCATGTGCCACCCCGATTCTATAGCCTTCAACTGAATGCAGATTTTCTGCAGCACACAAAAAATACCCAACCACCTCTGTAGAGGAACTGGCATCTCCCCCATAAGACAACAGCAAAATTCCAGCCAATGATGCCATACAGCAGCTGAGTATAGGCAGAAAGTTGGCATGGTATTAATGCCCCCAGAGGTTCCTTTTTCTTCTCACCAGGATTCCCAAAGTCACAGCACTGAAGAGTTCGTACAGAGCGCAGACTCAGCCCTCTGCCTCTCTCCAGACCCACTTCCTGCATCCAGGGGCCTGAAGCAGGAATGGGGGATGTGATGCCTGACCAGCAACCAGGAGATGCTGGTGGATCCAGGGTCAAAGGGGCCATATTCTGGACTTCTGGACTTCAGTAAAGCAGCTGTCCAAGGTACTGAAACCCATCCCTTCTGAGAGGAGTCCTCATCCCACTCCCTTCTGCTTTGGTTTCAGCATAAAGGGAAAGGAGAGGCTCACCCCTTGGCCTTGGACGAAGAGATCAGAGGGGCCCTTGCATCATCAGGTGCCTCCCAAGACAAGTGTGGAGAATGCCTGCTCAAGGAGGCCCTTTGCAATTTAATGGTGTGTGTGTGTAGACAGGAGAAACTTCCCGCTCCAATCTCATATTGTACAGAATGTCTCAAGATTTCTTTCCTCCAAGCTGCACCACTTCATATTCCACCATGAATCACAGGATCGCAGAAATACAGGCTGAAATCTGGTGGGTTTCTTGCACAGGCATCAACTTCCCTACAGAAGCGGTGGGACATTTTTCTCTGATGAGGAATATTCACATACAGTTCAGGGTTGTAGAAGCGATGTCCTGCATGCAATGGCTTATGCAGATACACATTCTCTTGGCACACATGGCACATGTGGTGTCTTCATTTGCACAACGTTTCCATTCAACACAATAAGGCTCGTGTAGCACAATCCATGCACCACTCTCAGTGAAGATTTATGCTACACAACTTTGATATAGGACCCCAACCACAGAACTAGAAGGAAGGGCCTGTCTAATCTGACCCCCAGCCATTCAGGAATCCACAGTTGACCCTTTGTGCATTTTGTCACCGTCCTTTTCAGCTGCCCCTGCGTTCTGTTTAATGCCAGTTGCTGCTGAGGGGAGAAAGGAGGGCTCTGAGGAGCAAAGATCTCCTGGGAAGCAGATGTAGTAAAAACAAACAGCAAAGATTTCTCTAAACACATCTGTTTGGGGGGGGGGAAGCAGCCAGGTTGGAAGATAGTCAGATTGCGAGGGGACAGCAAGTCCCTCAGGGAAAGGAGAGGTTCCCGGAGGGAAATTGAGGTCGTAGCCACCGAAGGCGTCCTTTCCACATTCTCCTTCACAGCGGGAGCGGCTGGAAAAGATGCGGCCATGTTTAAACCGCTCATTTGGGAGAGAAGAGCAGAGGAGCAATGTCAAACACAAAGGAAAGGATGGCATTTTTGAGCAAACAGACGATTTCTTCCTGGTCACCAGGAATTCAGTTTGCTGTTTATGGCAGGAGGGGGCACACTGTTTTTAGTCAAACACTCCATTTTCCCGTGTGTGTGTGTGTGTGTGTGTAATCTGTTGAGACAGATTGCAGCCAGTCTCTCTTTCTTTCTTTCTTTCTTTCTTTCTTTCTTTCTTTCTTTCTTTCTTTCTTTCTTTCTTTCTCTCTCTCTCTCTTTCCTCCCTTCCTTCCTCTCTAGTGCAAGTGTAAATGGGAGCTGTGCTATTTGTTGGCTGCTGAATCGTCCTCCCTCCTTCTTCACAACAAAGGATCCAAGGCAGCCTACAAGAAAGGTGAAGCAAGACACAACTAAAAACCTGAGAATACTGAAGTTAAAAGAAAATAGTCATCCTGTACAAATATCCATAAGTTAAAGCAGTATAAAACCATCTAAATTAAAAGGTTTAGCAGCACAGATTTTAAACATCTGCATGCACATCCCTACACTAAAAGCCCTTTTGAACAACTTGTCACCTTCCGCGCCCTAGAGAGGGCCAGCTTTTCCTGAGAAACAGGCAAACGATCCAGACGTTTCTTGGTTCAAAGGCTAGGCCAGAGACCAGATTTATTCAGTATAAAAGTATACAAATCAGCTGCAGCTGGGTGCCAGTGATGTCTTAGAACAAAAGATGGGGGCCTGGCAAGGCCTTTTTATCCAGGTAAACGACATACACTCCCACCACAGCATTTTCTACCAATTACAGGCCACCTGCCCCGTATTAGGCAAAGTCCAGACGCTTCCACCCATATAAGGAGATGTCCAGCGAACAGGTAACAGGAGGTTTCCTCCAATCACAGATCACTTTTCCAAATAAGGTAATGTCCAGTGAGGGAGGTGCCACAGGTGAGGTAGTCACGTGTCAGCAGACAGGGAGGGGCTAGGACTTCCTGTGTGTATGTGATGTATGTGACTTCCTCCTAGCTTGTAATGGAGATTGTGTTTTCCTCCACTCACAAACTTGTGAATCATTGAATATCGCAGGGCCCTATCACACTACACTATTATAGAGCTATTATTCCACTTTAACCACCATGGCAATATCGCAAGGAATCCTGGGGTCTGCAGTTTAGAGAGGGGCCTTTGGAATTCTCATCCAGAGAGCTCCTTGGCCCCACCAGACTACAAACCCCACAGTTCCACAGGGTGCAGCCAGGACAGTTAAAGTGGAATAATAGTGCTATAACCGTGGGTAGGGACCTCAGTGAATCACTCAGTGGTTCCGACTAAACTTCAGGAGGAACGGTGTGTTGGGGAGAGACACTCAGCGGAAGAAAGGGAGGAGGATGGTCTGGAGGACAATGGTGGGCTCTCCAACTGAGGAGGTTTCTAAAGAGAAGACGGGCGGCCACCTCTTGGGAGTGCCTGAGCAGTGGCTCACCTGCCTTCATCGGGAGCAGGTCAAGATGGCCTTTGGGGTCCCTATCAGCTCAAAGAGGGCCTCTGAAGAGGGCCTTTTGAGGGTACCCTCAGGGCCACCCAGAGGAGCCCCAGGACTGCCGGACAGTCAGCCCTCCTTCTGCCGTGGACTTTGGAGTCGCTGTGATGACGAACTCGGGATACTACCAAGGAGAAAGCTGGAGGGATAATTCAGGCAGAAGCAATGCGAATGCCTGGAGCAATAGGTTAAATGGAGGTATGATCATTATTATAGCTGGAAAATGAGCAGCAGAAGTGTTGGAGAAGTTATTTACACACTGTCATGTGTAATCTTTGTTAGGAAAGCTGGAAGTGAAATGGAAATTCGTTATTATTCTTTCCGTTTTCCTTTATTAACTTTCTTCTTTTTTGTTTTCTGCTTTTTTCTTTTTCATTTTTGTATTTATCTTGGGGGGGCGGTTATTGTGTTAGAAATGTTTAATAAAATTTATTCTTAAAAAAGAAGGATTGTGAATATTGGTACTGTGAGGAAGATTTAAAAAGAAAGCACAACTCTAATTGGCCCCCAGTGCAGAGGGCCCCCCACCAAGTGCAAACGTTGCCCTCATCCTGGGGGGCTCAAAGGTCTTGCTGACCAAGCAGAGGCAGGGGGGCCCTTTTTGCAAGAGGCATGGCGGTGCAGGGGAGCAAGTGGGGAGAAGAAGGGAGCATTCGGGCCAGGATCCGGGTGGAAAAGACCCAAGGAGCACTTCCTCCTCTTTCCACTTCTTGCTGCATTGGGAGGGAGGGAGGGAAGGAAGGAGGGAAGGGACCTGCCAGTCGCAGGCCAAACAAGATGATGAATCATTTAATTATGTTTCTCTTGTTCAGCAGCAAGTGGACTTGAAATAAAGTTCAGCAGGTTAAAGGGGGGACTCTATAAAGACAGAAGATGGGAGGACTGATTAATTGAGAGAGAGAGAGAGAGAGAGAAGGAGCTGAACAGGAAAGGAAAGTCCTGATCCGGGAGGGAAGCAAGCGCTGTCGCCACTTCCAAAAGCTCCTCTCTTTTCACTTCCACGGGACTGGTGGAGCTTTCTCACACTGTAAAGGATGTAACTCTTTGTTAATTTTCTTCTCAAAGGAAGCAACAAGTAATTTTAACAATTTTCTTTCCACTTTGAGAAGGTCTTTGACAATAGATTTTCAAAACCAACTCACAGTTTGGGACTTACTCTGTGAAGATTTTCACATGTTTGTTTGGCAAAGAATGAAGCATTTTCTGGCCAGATAGTATTTCATAGCATCCTGGAGCTGGAAGAGACCCCAAAGGCCGTCCATCCAGTCCAACCTCATCCTTCCATGCAGGAAGATACCATCCGAGGCCTCCCTTTGACAGACGGCCACCCAGCCTCTGCTTAAAAACCTCCAAAGAAGGAGGTGGCTCCACCCAAACTCCATGGAGGCAGCAGCATAGTCCACTGTTGAACTGCTCTTACCATCAGTTCTTCCTGATCTTTAGGTGAAGAAATGTAATTTTCCATGCATAAAATGCTGTTTCCTGACCAGAAAATGATGCTTTCTGTGCAAAACAACCATGTGCAAATTTTTCACTGAATAAACCCCCAATTATTGCATTTTCTGCACTCTAAACAGCTTCTTCTACACAGAAAATACTGAATTAGTCCCAGATGGCAAAAATTCTCATCACTCCAAGATCATTCCCATCAGGCTTTCTCAATACTTGGAAAGCATCCTACTACTATTTTTCATTTTTTTAATATATTCTTTCCATCACAACACATATATACAATTCCACAGAAGATTGTGAACTTACTATCAAACACAGTCACCCTTTGCTGAGGTTCTGGGGACTTCCCTAAGGAACAAAACACCTGAGACCCCAGAATTCTTTTTGAAATGGGGTGGCTAAACATTTTCAGAAGGGTTATTGTGGTTGCAACTCTATCATAGATACTCTTAACACAGAGAAAGTAGATCACAAAGAGTTTCCGGCTCCCTCACGTTCTGAATCTAGGCAGCTGGTGGCCAAAGTAGCCAGGGGGGCCCCTTTCCTCAGTAGGGCCAGAGAGACTCTGAGTAGATGCCCTCATCCTCCGAAGTCCACTGAGGGAAGAAGCAGCAGGTTCATAGGAATCAACAGTGATGTATTTAAGTCTTTTACTCCAAGTCTCAAGTCAAGTCTCAAGTCTCTCCCTTCAAGTCTCAAGTCAAGTCTTAAGTCTGAGAGCCATCTTTGTACCCCAACCTATATTCCAGAATTTTTGGACAGAGTTGAACAAAGTCAGTTTTAATAATTTAAGCAGAGCTAGCCCTCTGCATTTGTGATTTTACCATCTGCAGCTTTGGATGTCAGGAATAAGGTCTTTCTTACTTCCCATTTCAGAAGCTGGAGGATTTTTCAGAAGTGGGGAATAGGATCCTTCTCAGTCCCCATCACAGAAGTTTCAAAAGCTTTAGAAGGAAGGATCCTTCTCCCTCAAGCCCTTTGCCTGACACATTTGCTGTTCCCCTCTGAGAAATACACCTGCACTCTGGGGGCGAGTCTTGTCTTTTGCTCTTAGGAAAGGTTTTAGAAGGCTCCTCAGATGTGTACCAGAGACAGGTGGCCCAGTAGACCTCAAGCCCGTTGCCCAACCCATTTGCTGTTCTTCTCCGAGAAATGTGCCCACACTTTGGGCTTGAGACAGATTGTCATGTGATCAGTAGGTAAAAAACAAAAAAAGATAGAAGCAGCGTTCAAAGTCGTACGGTTTCTGGATGAATGTGTTATGTTACTGAACCAAGGGCAGCAAGTCAATTACTAAAAATAAACAAGTCTCGAGTCAAGTTGAGTCAGTGCATCATTTACTGCTGAGTTGAGTCTGAATCGAGTCACTGAAGTGACTTAAGTCCGACTTGTGTCTAAGTCAATCGACTCAAGTCTACATCACTGGGAATCAAAGCCCGTTAAACAGGAGACACTGACTCAAGAAGCACCCGGTGCCCAGAGAAGCAAGTGATGAATCTCCTCCCAGGAGAGGCTGGGCATCCCTGCTGGTCACAACCATCTCATCCTCCAGCTGACAGTTTCTTTGGTGTTTGTGTGTTTCCTGGTCTCCTTGACTTCTGGACTGGCTACTTATGGTAGAGTCTCCTTCTTTGGAGGTTTTTAAGCAGAAGCTGGATAGCCATCTGTTGGAAATGCTTTGATGTGTGTTCCTGCATGGCAGAATGGGGTTGGACTGGATGGCCCCTGGAGGTTTCTTCCTACTCCATGATTCTATGATTCTATGATTCTATGATACTTTTAAGAACTCCTTGTCTTAGACCTTTTGGCTGTGTTTATCCAGCCTATTGACTTTGTGTAGTGACTTCTTGACTGGCTGAGACCTTGTCCCTGTGCCTCCTTTTCCTCTTCTCTGAACATCTTTGATTGCCTGTGCATGACCTGAACTGGACCTGTAGCTGCTTCCCACACGTTAATCTGTCTCTTGGGACACTTCCTGCAGGCGGACATGGGATGGCTACTAATTTGGCCTACTTTCGGCTACTACTGTTACTGCTGCTACTGCTTCTGCTCCTCCTCCTCTTTGTAAAGCAATGGAGTTGCTACCCATCCACTACACATCTTCAAAACAAGGGCTGGGGAGGAGACATGTTAGAAGGCAAGGGATCACTTATGTGGTGCTCTCAAGAGCAAATGTGGAACACATTTATCTACCAAGCTTGGGGTGCAGAGAATCCGGTGAGACAAAACCTGGAATTAGGGGTGTATAGTGCCACCAAGAAATCTCTGTCTCCCATGTTCTCCTACAAACATGCCTGTGGAGGGGGTGGGATGGAGAGAAAATCCTGAGGATCTGAAGATCCTTGAGGATCTTAAAACTCAAGTAGGTGCAGGACAGATTATTTTTCATGTTCTATGGCCCACGTGGCCTATAAAGGCCATCCGGATGGATGCAGCTCTGAAGCTGTACCAGCTGACTTCCCCAACCCACTCCAGCTGAGCTCCCCCCTCACCACAGAATAGTGTAAACATCTGTTGGTGGAGTTAATGTCAAACAGCCCTCTGAGGAATCACTTAGGGAGTTGGAGATGTTTAGCCTGGACATTTAGAGAAGGTTAAGAGAGGACATGATAGCCATGCTTGAGCATTTGAAGGGATGTCATAGGGAGGATGGGCCAAGCTTGTTTTCTGCTACTTCAAAGACTAGGACACTGTGGAGCAATGGCTTCAAACTACAGGAAAAGAGACTCCACCTAAACATCAAAATGAACTTCTTGAGGGGTAAGACCAGTTTGACAGTGGAATACTCTGATGCCTCAATGGACTGTGGTTGGAATCTCTGTCTTTGGAGGTTTTTCAAGAGAGGCCAGATGGCCTCCTGTCAAAGGGAGAGTTTTGATTGTGTCTTCCTGCATGGCAGATGGATGTGGGACTGGATAGGGTCCAGTCCCACACCCTTCTTGGGGCCCTTCTAGGATTCAGTTCTACGAAGGTCTATCTGGGTCAGGGCAAAGTGCCAGCCATGTCTTTTACCTGGCACATCCAAGTCTAGTGGATTGATGAGCAAGGAAGCATTTGCAAGGAGAAACATAGCCATTTAAAAATGTATATTTAAATGGAAATGCCAGAGCCTGCTGCCTGAGAGATTAGTCCAGCCTTCTATGAGAGCTGGCGTTGGACTTCTCTGCCTGGCTGCCCTCTCAAGCGGCAGGTCCGGAGCAGGCCAGAGTGACAGGCCGGAGTGGCATCTGTCTGGTCGTTTCAATTGCATGGCACGCATCCTATCACATTCCCTCGCATCTCATTGATCCTGGCATCTGCCTCCGAGAGCCCGCCATCGCCACCAGCCCAAATAACTCCGGGATGCCAAGTGCAGTTTCCGAGTGGAAATGCATTTAACAAGCTCCATTTCGTGCACCATTTTGTCTGCTGCGTGCCAGTGTTGGGGCGTTTTAATTTGCAAAAAAGACTCAGAAACTCATTTTGACCTGGCTGCTCTAATCAGACACCACGGAAGGGTAACTCTTTGCAAAACAGAACTGGTGGCTGAAAATGGAGAAGCAGCAGGACGGGGGGAGGGGAGGTGAGGAAAGAGGAAAATGAACACACACACCCCAAGAGCAAGTGAGCAGCAAGAAGCCCCTCCCTCGCACTGTGAGATAAACAGAGCCGCATCCTGAAATTGGCTGCAGGGAGCGTGCTGGCTTTTGGCAGGCGCTGGGACTGAGCTGAACCAGGGCCTGATCACGGGCCCTGAAAACGAAGGAGAAGCAGCTACCTCTCTTCCCCCACACACACACACACATGTGCATATACACTCACACACACATGCACGCACATGCATGCACACTCTTCTCTCTCCCCATTTGCTCTGAGGGCAACGCTCAGCCAAGCCAGGCTGCTATGAAAGAGGTGGTTGCGTCTCATTGATGGACCCCAAAAAGAAGCCAGAAGAATAGAAGGGAAGACATCTGCTCAACCCCACTTCCCCCACCACAAAAAAGGTGCTTAAAGCAGATCCCAAGGGATTATGCAAAACCAGGCCTTGATCTCAGGGAGGATTCCAGTCCCCAGCTTCTGGCTGCTGCACAGCCAGGTATGCACAGCCAGGTATCTGGTTGATGCAATCTCAAAAGGACCGTTTGGAGCCTTTCAAAAGGAGCCCCTAAAAACTCTCCCAGAATTGTGTCTGTGTGTGTACCTGGGTGAGCCTTCAAGTTGCCTGTCAATTTATAGTGACCCCCTGAACTTTTTAGGGTTTTCTTGGGCCAAGAATGCTCAGAAGTGGTTTTGCCAGCTCCTTCTTGTGAAACAGAGCCAAGAGCTCCTGGTGTTCCTTGGCAGGTCTCCCATCCAAGAACTAACCAGGGCTTACCCTACCTTCAGGTTGCCTGTCAACTTACAGCAAACCCATGAATTTCACAGAGCTTTCTTGGGCCAGGAATCCTCCAGGGATGCCAGAGTCTGGCCCTGCATTTCTTGTCAGTTGCTGGCACGTGCCTCCCACCCAGATCCAGAGATCTCTTGCCAAGGAGGAAAGGAAATCCATCAAGCAAAGAGCCTGCAGCTGGCCACTGGGGGCACAGGTTACCCATGCTCAGCAGGTCCAGGGACCCATGGCCCCTCAGTGACCAGACCAGGGGGCCCAAGTGCTGATCAGAAAAAGGGTTGCGTGATTCTTTTGCTTCCCCAGTCTCTTCTTGAATCTCTCATGCCTCCTGTTATTTGCAGAATTTCAGTAACTGCTTGAGCAATTGCACAGGACTGGGCTGCTAATCCAAGGTGAAGGGCTGAAAATGGGATCCCACAGGAAGAGTCTTCTGCTTTCCTCCCCGTTGTCTGATGCATTTTATGGTGTCTAATCCACCATTCCCATATATTAGGGATGGAAAGGATGCTTGAAAACATTTGCAGCAGCATCAAAATGTGGGTTTCTTGAGTTTTGGGGAACCCTGACTTGGAGAATCCTAGAAGGGTGAGACTCATTGTGGGTTTGGGACTCGTTGTACATAATAATTTTTTTTTTTTTTTACTGCACAGAAAATTTTAAAAAATGCTGTTTTCTTTGAAAAACCCCATGTGCATTATTTTGCACAGAATAACTCCCAAGCTGCAAAGCAAACGGTCTTCAAAAATTGTCCAGATTGGAGACTTCCTTGCAGTGAGGGAAGAAACGCAAAGTTACTCGTTCTTGCCTGTGATAATGAAATTTATGAAGATTTATTTTCCAAAGCCACACATGCACTTGGGGGTGGGGAGCAATTTTGGAGAGCTTGTGGGGGCCCCAATTACCTTCATCCAGGCTTGCCAGCAACAACAAAGCTGTTACAGGTGGAAGCTGAGGATGACGGATGTTTCATGGGCCACCCATGTGCCTTTGGTCCAGGTGACGTTGGGCTCTCTCTCCCAAATTCTAATTTCCTGCTGCAATCGAGCATTCTTCTCCCGTTCCCAGAAAACTTCAGCTGCGTTTTCATTAAGGAAGATGAAGTGACTGAAGCCCTGCTGAAAGGTCCAGAGGCTGCTTGTTATCGTTATCACTCTAATTACCTTTTTTTTCTTGTTCGCCTTCATTAAACCTGAGATGAGGCGATGGCTGAGTGGGGATCTTTTCCAGAAGTCTTTGCTAACAACACTTGGTCTGTTTATGTTTGTGAATGATCTCAGACGCTGAGGTTCTACGTCTGGGTTGCACGATGTCTGTCTCCACATGTGAGGTTGCACAAACTGGCCACGATCCGGCACCAGGAAAGGCATCTCTGGCATATTGCTAGGATGTGGCTCCCGGTGCAACCCTCCCTTCACCAAAACCCCACCTTTTCAGTGTTTCAGGCCCTCCCTCCATGTTGGTAGGGGGCAGGGGGAGCAAAGGAGAAGCATCCAGGCACAGTCCTTTAGCTGCACAGAGGGCAACAGGCATATTTCTCCTGGACCTCCCAGGGTCTTCAGGAGGTCCCCACGGGTGACATTATTGTTGTGTTGCTCCCCAAACTCTCCTCTAGCATAGAAACAGCCACCAGGAAGGGGGCACTGCCCCACCAGGAAAGGGGGTTTGGGAGAGGATTTTAGCCATTGTGTGGTTCGGACAGATTTATGACTTCCACAATGCCCAAAAAGTGGGTTGTGATGATATACTTTGGACTTTCGCAGTTGTAACTCACTCACAGTCTCCAGTCACTGGTTGTGCTATGCAGTCGTTGAAGGGCAGAGTTGTGCTACTGAGTTGTGCAGAACCAAAGGTGTAACTGAAGGTTCTTTTGCATCCATTTGTGTGATTTTCCAGACCATCTTAATCTGGTGATTTTCATCCTACAAAAATGTCCACCAGTCACAGGGTTCCAGCAAGCATGTTTCCTTTCCGTGGCAGAAAAGCTCCATCGCTGGGGCCTGGATCTGACTGATATTCCCAGCCAGAGTAGACCCATTGAGCCAAGTGTGGAAAGGTGAATCAACACATAGGTAAATCCCATTGATTCAATAGGCCCGTTCCACTTCTGACAGCCAACAAGGTTTAGACTTCTTTGCACAGAGGCTTTTATGGATGTGAAATAAAGGACGGTGCTTTAAGAGGCTGCATAAAGCACTCTCCTCTAAGAACAATTAAACCAATTTATGACACGATTTCCCACCACCTCAGGATCCAAAGAGAGTTTTTGTCCCATGTAATATTTCCACATGGCAGCACCGAGAAAGTGGCGCATTCTCTATTTTGGTTTCCAGTTAGCAAACCTTAAGCCTCATAACAAAATCCATCAGCAACCGCATTATCACCAAGCCATATACCAAGATAATAAAACCATTGCAGTCTTCTTTTTTAAAAAATCAATTTATTTTTCACTGCTGCCTCATAATTCCACAAGAGGTTTGATTACCCCTTCCTGATGCTGTGACCAAAAATCCACCAAGCCAGGGCTAAACGGTGGCTGATAAATGGGACATTTGCAAGAGATAAAATCTGGAAATGGACTTTGGTATCAGAAGAAATAGCATTTCCTCACGTTTCTGTGGCTTCCACTTTAAATCATTTCTCCCTTTTTTTGTTGTTGTTGCTGTTTTCTTTTGCTCCACAAAATTCTTCTTCTACTATTTCAAGACAGCACAGCCAATTTTGCGCCCACTGACCCGAGTTGCCCTGCAGGTCTTGTGTGCCTGGCCCTGGAAACAGCCAAGCAAAGACTTGGCCTCAAGCTACACAATGCAAAACCCGGGTCTCTCCCTTGCTTAAAGTCTGGAAATACAACACTTGTTGCGTTAGAAGTCAGAAGGCAACGTTTAGAGACCTCTTCAAATCACACGACAGGGAAGTGATTAAAAAAAGAGCAGAACAAAAAAAGAAAGGAAATGTGTGAAATAGAGCAAAATACAGAGCTTCAGCTGGAAGAAAAGCGGAGGGAGGGAGGGAGGGAGGGAGGGAGGGAGGCTGGTGGCCTATGTGGGCCTCAGTTCTAGTGTGCATGAGGAGCGCATGTCCTCCAATTGCACAATGGGCACACTCAGTTGACAGAGATGGAAATGAAGGTGCCGATCTGGCCATACACATTTCTGTGCACACACTCCACAACGTTGCTTTTCTGTCTAGGGGTTGTCATAGAATCCTGGAGCCATAGGATCCTATTGCTGGAAAAGACCCCAAGGGCCATCCAGTCTGACCCCATTCCACCATGCAGGAAGGCATCATCAAAGCCCTCCCTTGGACAGGTGGCCATCCAGCCGCTGCTTAAAGACCTTCAAAGAAGGAGACTCTACCATACCCCATGGAGCCAGCCTATTCCACTGTTAAAGAGCTCGTACTCACAGGAAGTTCATCCCAATGTTACGATGAAGTTTGAAGCCATTGCTCCACACTTTCCTAGTCTCTGGAGCAGCAGAAAACAGGCTTGCTCCATCTGCCATATGACATTCCTTCAAATATTTATACATGGCTACCATGTTGTCTCTTAGTCTCCTTTTCTCCGGGACAAACATCCCCAGCTCCCTAAGCCACTCCTCACAGGGCTTCATGGTTTCCAGGCCATGACACAATTCTAGTGTGCTGGTAACATCAGATGTTTACACTCAATCTGATACCTATCAATGTGCTCCAGAAGCCACCAAAGCTGCTGGGTGGGAGGGAGCCCTGGGTGACCTGTTGCCAATGAGGAGCGGGAAGTTGTAGGGCCATGGAGACCAGAGCTTCCCCTCTTCTCCTCTCAGTGGAAAAGGAGCATTGGGTGAACTGAGAAGGCCTGGTAAGAGGCCTCCATGAGGGAGAAAAGGTTTCAGGCACGAGTGGGCCAAGGGTAGCCCTGGGGCCACAAGGGGGCCTCCTGGATCCACTTCTGTGGCCTTCAGCCCCTCCTGGCTCCCAATTCCCTCCTCCGCTGGGGTGAAATGCAGCTGCAGCAATCAACATTTTTTAAAATAGCCATTTTTCAAAATAAGAATTGGACTCCAGCCACTTCTGCTATAAGGCTTCCAGGTTCTGAGATTTCAGGGGCAAAACCTGAGACTCCAGAAATGCCACAGAAGATGAGGGCGTGAACCACTGGATGCAAAGTATAAGAAAGAAGCTTCCACCTAAATATCAAGGAGAACTTCTTGACTGTAAGAGCTTTCAAACAGAGGAATAAAATGCCTCAGAGAGGGGTGGATGACGACAAAACTCCCCTTCCTCTTCTTCTTCTTCCTCTTCTTCTTTTTCTTTGGAGGTCTTTTAAGAAAGGTTGGATAGCCCACCTCTCAAGGAGGCTTCAGTTGTTCATGGCAGAAAGGGGTTGGTGTAGATGGCCCTTGGGGTCCCTTCCAGCTCTATGACGCTGTGATTCTCCGATTCTCTGTCCCAAGAATGATGCCACCGGGGGCAGCATTACGAGGGTGATCTTGCAAGGAGCAGCCCCCGGTGGTGCCATTAAGCATGACTCTTTAAGCATCAGCCCCTGCCCCCAGCTGCACCGTGTGTCCACTCAGATGCAAAACATCAAGCCTAACAAATGAGGGAAGTGGAAACGCTTACACTTTTTCAAGGCAGCCCCTCGCCCTGAGACTCTTCCCTGGGAAAGAGGCTTCAGCCACTGACACTTGGACCAAGGACATGGGAACTCAATTATTATTTTATTTTATTTTATTCCACTTTTCTCCCAGCACGTGGCTGAAGGTGGCATGATGTTTGAGGCCTTAATGTTGCTGCCATTAATTGTGATCCCTTAAGCATAAAGCCCACAGTTCCACAGGGCGTTGAGAATTCAAAAGCACCCAGTTTTACAGACAGAGAAATTATACCTACACACATGCTTTTCAAAGCAGCTCCCTCCCCCTGCAATTCTTCCCCCTGCTCCAGGCCATGAGATCTGGCGACCCTGCTGCTGGGCTGGTTACTGCCTTGGAAGATCCCGGGGCAATAAACCAGCACCCAGGCTCAACCCTCTTCCCCAGCCTGACCATCCTCTGCCCTGTGCTTTCTGAGGAGAGGGAGCCCTGATATCGATCAACAACAATAACAGATTCCAAAGCATAGCAGAGGGCCTGAGTCCCACATCGCCGCATCACACTCACCAGAGAGGTGGGTGGCGTGGATCTTTTTATAGTCTGGGAGGCAACCGGGGCCATTTCCTTCCTTGAAGGCCCTCTTTGGAAGCTGCTTTGCTGTAAATAAAAGCCAGTGCAACCGAAGAATGTCTTCTTCGGTGCTCACCTGCATGCCACCCCTGGCCTGTGTGCCCCCTGCTTTCTTGCAGCCCCCCTCCCAGCAAGCAGAGCGATGATCGGGCATCCCCGGGCCTGGGGAAAAGTGCCCACAAACAGCATCCCGGTCACTCATGGTGTAATAAACTGGGGATATATTAAAATGTCTCGTAAACCAATTTGCAGCTGGTGACTGATTGCTCTGCTTGAGAGACCTCCGTTTCCAGCTTTATTTTCTCTTTCTCCAAGCTCCTACTTATTAAAATGCAGGTTATTAAACAGCAAAGGTTTGCCATGTCTTGAGACAATTTTAGCATCTTTTAAGGGCCTCATAAATGCTTTATAGTGGATGCTTCTGAATAAATATTAGATGCCTCTGTGAGATTGCAATCGGTGCTCAAGGAGCTGCAGGAACACAACCAAAGGAACACCACTTTGTCTTCCCTCTCAAAGGCGAAGGCGAGGCAAGTGAGGTTCCACCCGGGGACACGGACACACACACACACACACACCCTGGCTCAAGGCCCACTGGAATGAAAGGGCCCTGCAGGGATGGCTCTCCCTCTTCTCTCCGCCAGGGATGGAATTCTTTGCTAATTTTTTAGCAACAAACGACTGGAAGTTTTCTTCTTCCTGCAAGAAAAAGTCTTTGAAGGATGGGCAGTTTTCAAACACAAGTCACAGTTCAGGATTTATTCTGTGCAAACAAAACAAAAGAAAAAGAAAAAGTAAAAAAATCACACATGAAAACAGCATGTTCTGCACAAAAAACAGCTGTGTATTCTCCACAGAAGAGAATGCATAGAAAAATGCTGTTTTCTGGCCAAAACCACCATGGGTGAATTTTGTGCAAAGTCTCAGATTGTGAAAATGCTTGTCAGTCCAGGATTCTTCTTCTCAGGGTTTATTGACCCCTGAGAAACAATTTTTTTTTCACATTTTAAGAATATTTTTTTTTAAAAAAACCCTTCTCTTTTCCTCAGTGAAACAGGCCTGATTCCTCTTGTCTCTTTAGTATGGAGGAATGAACTGCCATCAGTCAGGTAATCTGTATCTGCCTGAGGTCCCTTTTATCCCTTCTGGTCACCTGGGTGTCCAACTTGTGACCCACAGTAAAGTCCAAAGAGGCAGAGTTAACATCAACACTCTGCTTAAGCATTCTTAGGTACTGGAATCGCAGGGTGTTTATATGGGAGAATGAGCAGTCTTTCTTTTTGGCCATCTATTGTACGCAGCCAAAGATATACAAACACATCCATTCCCCTTAGGGGCAAAGACAGGCATTACAGTGGCCCTTTTTGCATCCTTTTTTTCTTGCGCAAGCGCCCCTTGAGCATTGCATGAGTGGGAGTGTCACTCCGTATGACGCACTCCCCCTCGCGCGATGCTCACGAGGCTAAAGCAGGGAGTGTGTGCATGTTTTGATTTTCAGCTTTAAACCAAAAATGCCCCGTGCTCACACAATGCTCGGAGCGCCCTTGCGCACTTACCTGTGTGTGGTGCTTCAGCGAGCAGGGGCAGTCGCGCTTCCTTCCCCCAGCGCAGCCTACAACTCCCAGACTGCACTGCGGAATGAAGGGGTGGGGCGCTAGGGTGACGGTCGTGTAACAGGAAGCGACCTGCGGTACGAAGAAGCGGGGAAGCAGCAGCGTTTTGGATGAGGCTTCTCACGCGAGATACCCTCCCCCATCGCGCAAAAGGGTAACGTGCAAAAAGGGCCAGTGTCAAGGCACATTAGTTGCTTTACATTACACTGCATCTAAGGCATCATGCACTCATTACATCATAGTGTATGGCAGGTAAGTTGTTACAGGTTCATAAGATCTGAACCTTTATATCTTCTGCATTTCCTTTGCAGGCTTCTCTGTAGTTACACACAGAGATGTATTGCCCTCTTAAACAATATGGGAGTGCCCCAACCCATGTAACATCTGTGTAGAACACACATAACAGACATCCATTATCCCTAACATCTCTTCAGACAGAAAGCCCATCTAGTCTGTTTGAGGGCAGATATTGTCTCTTACCAGCATGGTCTGCCTTTCATCAGCCTGGTCTGGGCAGTTAGAAACTAGGAACTGTGATATGGCTGAAGGTTTCATAGTAGCCTCAGCTATGGTAGGGACTGGCAATCAGCAGTGAAGGCAGCCCTTTGGATATTTGGAGATGGCGACATCAACTTGTTTGGAATGTGGTGCTGGAGGAAAGTTCTACAGATAATGAGGAATGCTAAGGAGACCAATAAATGGGTCCTGGAGCAAATCAAGCCTGATTCTCCCTGAAAGCCAAGATGGCTAAACTGAGGCCATTTGTACCCTGCACTGTAGTGCTCTTATTCCTCTTCCAACCTCCTGTGGAATCCTGGGGTTTGTAATTTCCTGAGGCCAAAGAGCAATCTGGCTAGGAATTCTAAAGGCCCCTCCCTAAACTGCAAACCCCAGGATTCCACAGGATGTTGAAAGTGGAATAATAATAGCACTAGAACAGTGTAGGGCAGATATGGCCTGAGGCTTCTGCACTTTGACCCCATCATGAGGGAAGACATGACTCACCAGAAAAGGGAATGATGTTTGAGAAGGTAGAAGGCAGCAGGAAAAGTGGGAGACCGCCATACAGGTGGATGGAGCCCATCAAGGAACACTTGGCTGCCCTGAATTTACAAGAACTGTGCAGGGCTTTTGGACCTCTTGGAGGCCTGGCATCCAGAGACCGTTGCCATAAGCCAATGCAATTCTTGGCTGCATCAATAGGAGTATGGTGTCTAGATCGAGGGAGGTACTGGTACCACTCTACTCTGCTTTGGTTAGACCCCATCTTGAATACTGTGTCCAGTTCTGGGCACCCCAATTCAAGAAGGATATTGACAAGCAGGAGCAAGTCCAGAGGAGGGCGACCAAAATGGTGAGAGGCCTGGAAGCCATGCCCTATGAGGATAGACTTAGGGAGCTGGGTATGTTTAGTCTGCAGAAGAGGAGGTTAAGAGGGGACATGATAGCCATGTTTAAATATTTGAAGGGATGCCATGTAGAGGAAGGAGGGGACTTGTTTTCTGCTGCTCCAGAGACCAGGACAAGGAGCAATGGATTCAAGCTGCAGGAAAGGAGATTCCACCTGAACCTCAGGAAGAACTTCCTGACAGTCAGGGCTGTCCGGCAGTGGAATCTGCTGCCTCGGAGTGTAGTGGAGTCTCCTTCCTTGGAGGTTTTTAAGCAGAGGCTGGATGGCCATCTGTCGGGAGTGCTTTGAGGGTGTTCCTGCATGGCAGGGGGTTGGACTGGATGGCCCCTGGGGTCTCTTCCAACTCTGAATTTCTATGATTCTATGATTCTATGATAACTCATAGCTGACTTCACACAGTTAACAACAACAAACAAACAAATTTAATTGGATTTGAGCCGTGTTCTCTTAACTCGTCAAATGGTCAGCTACATTTTTAGACTCTTTAAATTATTTTGCACTGTTTTGAATTGTTTAAATTGCTTTTATGGTCTGCAGAGCTTAGAACCACTGATAGAGGGCAGAATATGACTATTTGCATAAATAAATAAGAAAGACATTGCGCTACAGCTTCCACCTCCTCTTCTGATCTGCACTGCAGGGAGATTGTACAAAGGGTTGGCATCACTGGATGTGCACACATACAGAGAGAGAGAGAGAGAGAGCGCTTGAGTGCTGAGGAAGCCAGGGAAGAACAGGGCTAGAGGAAAATTCGTGTAGGAGAGATGTTCATTGCTGACCTCTTTGGGCAATAGAACTGACTGGAGTTGTAGCAGAAGCCAGGACGGCAAGTGCTGGTCGGAGCCCTCAGCTTTCACACTTCCCTGGAGGGTGGACCCCATAAAACCGGAGGGCCTCTCCTGCCCATGCAGGGGTCTTGCTTTGCATTTTGGCAGCTGCTTCCAACATTTGGTGGATGCTCTGGGGTTCATTTTGTTTCCATTTCAGCGTCTCTGTTGCTCATTCAGGTACTTGACTCCCCTTCACGATGATTGTAATGGGAGGAATGCATGACTCAGAACGAAGAAAAAGGCAGCAGCTCAAGCCTTGATTTTGCAGGGAGCTGGATGAGCACACAGAGGCTGCCAAGCTGAGCAAGGCCAACTGTGTCCCACTGAACTAGGGGGAGAAGGCCTTGCTTCCAGGCAGAAAGGAATAGCAATGTGCACTTCTTTCCTCACTTGGAGGAATCCTGTCTCCAATTGTTGACATTACAGTTCAGGAAGGATATTGAGAAGCTGGAACATGTCCAGAGGAGGGCAACAAAAACGGGAGAAGGTCTGGAAACCATAAAGCCCCGTGAGCAGTGGCTTAGGAAGCTGAGTATGTTTGGCCTGAGGAAGAGAAGATGGAGAGGAGACATGATAGCCATGTTTGAATATTTGAAGGGATGACATGTTGAAGGTGGAGCTGTTACCGTGTCTGTTAGGGGTCCTGGGAGGAGCGCCCAAATAACCAAACAACAACACAAGATGGGGAAATTAGTCGTGAGCACTCTCTCTCAAGCTAACAAGAGGCAGGGTAACTTTAGCTAGGATCTTTAACCCTATGTATACAGCGTCAGGTCAGAGAGCGGCTAGACAAGTTTTAAAGTAACAAACAATATTTTTATTATGGACACACAACACGAAAGACACAACATATACTAGCTAACTGAGAAATAGAAATGGAGAGCTTTGGGGAATGGGTAATACGGCACCTGGGCCCTTTTCGCACTGAGGCTTCTAGCACAAGCGGGGGAGGCCGGCAAGCGCAAGAAGGCTCCTCCGGGAGGCTGCCGCTTCCCCCTCCTTTCTTCCGCAGGCGAAGGAACCAGCGGGGAAGCGGCACCGAAGGAGGCTTGCCGCGCAAGCCGCCTTCCCCCCCCGTGCGAAGCGGGAGACCTCGCGCCGGATTCCCCCCAGCATGCGCGAAGCGGGCGGCGTTGTGCCGGATTCCCCCCCCGCGCGCGAGAAGCGGGCGGCGTCGCGCCGGATTCCCCCCCGCGCGTGAAGTGGGTGGCGTCGCGCCAGATTCCCCCCCACGCACACGAAGCGGGCGGCGTCACGGCCCCCCCGCGCGTGCACGTGCACAAAGCGGGCGTTGCGTCCGTCGCGCTACCTCCTCACCCTGCTCCTTCCTTCCACAGGGGCGGAGGGAAGGAAGCGCAACCCGGCCGGCTCCCGGAGGCTCCGCACGAAAGGTAAGTGCGAGTGGGCGCCGGGAGCGTTGCGCGAGCGCAGGGTGATTTTCGCTTGGACGCGAAAATCAAAAAACCCGCGCTCGCGCCGCTTCAGCCCCGTGAGCCAGGCGGAAGTGGGAGTGCGTCGTGCGGAGCGACGCTCCCACTCCCGTGAGGCTCACGGGGCTGTCGCGCGAGCAAAGGCCCGTGCAAAAAGGGCCCTGGTCTCGTAGTCCTGGAGAGAAGAGAAGGTGGAGGGGAAGCAAGCTCAGCGCGGTTCGCTGAGAGGAGCTCACTGGACAAACTGACAGCAAGGTGAGATGGAAGTCCAAAGTAGTCCAAGGTAGTCCTGAAAATGGGGACCTTTCATAGGGTGGATTTTACCTACAGGCTATGCTATGCTCGGTGAGAACAAAGGAAATTTAGAGCGGGACAAAGGCATGGGAAAAGGTCAGGTTTTGCATGATGGGCTTAGTGCTGGATGACAATAGTATGGCCAGTATGCAAATGGCCCAACATAAACGAATGGCTCCGCACTCGGCCGTGCGTCTTTGTATAGATTGGCACTGAGCAAGGCTGGTTTGCAAGAAGGTTTTTCCCTGAAACATCGGAGAGGCTTAAGTTGCCTGCCTGAATGGGGTCTGGAATGTACAACCATTAACGGCTGTGCCCATATGTGCTTGTCCGGAGGACCTCTGCAAACATGTGGGGTAAGGTGGCAGAGAAAGGTCAAGCAAAGGCCAAATTATTTGATATCAAAAGGATATCTAGCGCTCTCACCAGACATATCATAACTGTAGTAACAGAGCAAGCTTGTTTTCTGCTGCTCCAGAGATTAGGACATGGAGTAATGGATTCAGACTACAGAAAAAAGATTCCACCTAAACATTAGGTAGAACATCCTGAAGGTAAGAGCAGTTCAACAATGGAATCTGCTGCTGCCTCAATAGAGTGTAGAGGAGGGTCAAGATGCAGAGCCCCTGATATATGTTGGTCCGCTTGGAGCTTGCCTGTGTTATTGCAATGTATCAATCAACTAGTTGATTTATGGCTTGTTACTAAAATGTATCCAATGAGGGGGAGACTATCAGAGTGTGTGAAAACAAAAGTATCAAGGAGAATGTTTTGAGAACTTGGAAGTGTCTGAGATAAGAGGCAGGAAATATGTTCCTGACCCAAGGATGAGAAGTGGGAGCCAAATGTGGGTCTGGGAATTGTCTAGAGATGTGGGGTGACGTTAGGTTTATCCACCTAAAATTTGGATTTTTGCACCTAAAATTTGGATTTTTGCACCTAAAATTTGGATTTGTGTCTGTAAAACCTGAGAGCTCAAACGTATGCTTTAGCCTTAACCACTTCAGAAGAAGTGTGCTGTGTTGCTTGCTTTTTCTTCAGATAAAAATTACTGCCTACCTCAGAGTGAAGTCAGTAGATTGTGAGTTATCCAGTACATGAAATGGAGTCTCCTTCTTTGGGGGTTTTTAAAGAGAGGCTGAGGGGCCATCTGTCAAGGGGAGTGCTTTGACTGTGTCTTCCTGCCTGGCAAAAGAGGGCTGGGCTGGATGGCCCCTCGGGGTCTCTTCTGGCTCTAGGATTCTCTGAGCCAATCATTCTGAGAGCAATTTTAACTGTGGAGAGGCTCTTCCTAATGTTCGGGTAGGATCTACTAGTGATGCATGTGTATGTAAATTCCTTTACACATGTGGTTGCATTTTTTGGGCCACAGTGTGACTTCTATATTCAAATGGAAATCTAAAAAAGCAAAAAAAAACCAAAAAAAAACCCCACAGTTGAAGCCAATGTATGTAGATTTAGGTGAAACCACACAGTCCCACTGGCGTTAATAAAAATCCAAGTTTTAACCAGGCATGGAATGACACCGCTGTCCAGAGAAATCAGTCCTCTGAGGGAGATAGGGTTCTGTAGCTGGGGTGTCACAGTAGACCATCTCCTCCCACAGTTTTTTGCCCCCACTGGTGGGACACGGAGGAGGACCTCTCCAACAGACCTTAGTCCTTGAGGAGACATGTTTCCTTTATGTCCCACTTTGCTCTCTGAGGTCCACCAGTCTGGCCTTCCCATCTTCACTTCTTTTGCATCACGTTGGGCTGCCAGTAGAGCCCCCCCCGCCCCCAGTTCTCCACACTCTTTCCACACTGGATGAAAGTCAGTCACAAACATCCATTCAGCTTCTGGGTGGGGCCTGATGAAGTGAAGCCAGCAAGGAGGGAAGAGAAAAGGAGGCAGCCCCTAGTCCTTTATACAAAATATGCCTCAGTGATTTCTCAATAAAGAAGCTTTCCTGCAAATTAGTCCTCCATTCCATCAAAATGATCATCCTGCAGCCTTTCATCTCCTCAGACTGAAGCCACATCAGTCAGCCCTCGCTGGAAGAGGACTTCCCAACCTTCTTTTCTTTCTGCAACTCACTCTGTATAACACTTTGAAAGCAACAGCAGGAGCAGGAGCTTTCGCAGAAGGAAATCCAAAAGCTCATTTTCCTGCAGGCAAAACCCAGACCAACGTCCTTCTGAAAGGAGAGGAGGAGGAGAAAAACGTCAACTTCTTTTCCCTCTTGGCCTTTTCAGACTCTAAGGACTCCACAAGACCTCTCCTTCTCCGATTATCCTCAGCCCATCCCTTGGGGGAGCATCTAGCCTCATGCTGTCATCACTAGCCATCAGGGGCTATGGACTGCAGGCCTGAATTCTCTCTAGTCTTGCCTGAAGATTCCTTTTGTTGCTTCCTGGTGGACCCTCACCCAAATATTAACCAGTGCCCAAGGTAGTGTGGTTGCTATGTAGCGTTGTTGTTGCTGCAATGTACCTTCAGGTTGTTTCCAACTTACAGCAACCCTAAGGTAAGCCTATTATGGAGTTTTCTGGGGCTGAGATTGTGTGATATGCCCAAGGTCACCCAGGTCTAGGCTTGGGACATCCACTCTGAGTAGCAGTTACAGCTTCCCGAGGTCTCCATCAGGCAAGGTTCTTCGTCCGGTCCTACCTGGGGAATCTGCTGGTGATGGAAGCCAGGCCTTTTTGTGCAAGAATGTAGGACATTGCCCTTCTGCTGTGCTTCCACCTAGCTTATTGATACCAAATCTGATTCACAGCCTGGCTCTCCTCATAGTTTCTTTCAGCCAGGATTTCTCTCCCAGACTTACCTGGAGATCCCAATCCTAATTCCTGGAGGTCTTCTTCCTGAGGACTACCCAGGCTGGACCCTACTTAGCTTCCAAAATCAGGTGGAATAGTGGGTGTGTGAGGAATGGGGCACAGAGATGGCTGGAGCAATACTTCAGGCTTCAAGGCTTCAAGAAACTGGAGTCTGTTTCCCCAGCTCTCCTGGGATTGGGCCTCAGCCCTGTTACACCCAAGAGCCACCGTGGTGTAGTGGTTTGAGCACTGAACTACAGCTCTGGAGACCAGGGTTCAGATCCCCATTCAGCCATGAAAACCCACTGGGTGACCTTGGTCAGGTCACACCCTCTCAGTCTCAGAGGAAGGCAAAGGCAAGACCCCCTCTGAACAAATCTTTCCAAGAAACCCCTGTGATAGGTTCTCCTTAGGGCCACCATAAATTGGATATAACTTGAAGGCACACAGCAACAACAACAACCTGTTAAACTCTCAGCATGAGACTGTTATAGCGCTATGATTCCACTTTCAACATCCGATGGAATCCTGGGATTTGCCGGCCGGGATTCCATCGGATGTTGAAAGGGGCCGGCCGGGATTCCATCGGATGTTGAAAGTGGAATCATAGCGCTATAACAGTCTCGTGCGGAAATGGCCCCAATGTGGCAACCTCTTTCCTGCCTGTTCCAGGGCAAAGGACATCATTAAACCAAACCTATAGTAATAAGAAATAATTGTAAGCTGAATGAGGAACTGGTTAATGGTACCCTTAACTACAGTGCAGTGCACAAGGCTGCTGAATGGAGGCTTCATAATTAGTGACTTTTACAGGAGCTTATTGCGCCCTCACTTTTGCTGAAGTTTAATAACAGCTTTAATTTAATTACCTTGAAGGCACCACGGACAGCTTACGTGTAAGAGATCCCACCGTTTTTTCCCTGTGTGCCCATGCTATGCAACTCAGTCCTGCTGTGCGGAAAAGCCACTCAGGGATGCAAAAAGTGTCTGTGAATTAAGCAAGAGTTGAGGGGCTGGCCTGTGACTCCTCCTGAGTAAAGCAGAACCAATGAATCAACTCAATTTACTCACCCTTCTAGACTTGATTCAAAGGGGCATACCCTAGCTGGGTGCAACCAACAGGATTCCAGTCATAAATAAGGAGCCACCGTTTTGTGTATTTATAATAAGTTTGTCTTGCATCATAAGATGAGGTGGACAGTTGCAGGAGGGGCAGGGGGTATTTCCCCTCCTTAACTCCCCATGGACTGTACCCCCTAGGCCATGCTCCCAAATATCTCCATCTTCATCTGAGTCCTTCCCAAAATGGTAACTCAATTTGCATTGCATCACTTCCTGCGGACATTTTGAGAAGGACTCTGTTGACCATAGAGGTATTACAGATGCTGAGCATTTCTCAGGGGAGGCTTTTTGTGAGAGGGTGGAGTTGTTTTCCACGTTTTGGGGCTCTCCACTAGAGAGGGAAAGAATATTAGAAAATGTTTGAAAAATGCACAAAAACACATTTCTTGAGTTTCAGAAAACCCTGCTGAGAACAGTCTTGGACTGATATGAATCTTTGCCGTTTGGGACTCATTCTGAGCCAAATTTGCACGTAGTATTTTTGCACAGAAAACCACATGCAAATTTAAAACTGCACTGCTTTTGAAAACTTTCTCGTGGAAGAAGAAAAATGTTGAAATTCCTTATTGTTTCCTGGGTGGGGGAAGGAGGAATTAGTGAGTCATTACAACTCTACATTACATCCCTACTCTTCACATGGTTTCCAGGTACAAAAAAAGTGTGAAGAGCACTCCAATCTTTGACAGGGCGTCAGCTCGATTTGGGAGAGGGGAGTGGGGCTTCAGGGGCCAGAAAAGTGAGGTGCAGGGGCCGGATGCAGCCTCAGGGTCCCACTTTGGCCTTCACCATCACAAAGTATCACAAAATATAAGGCAGCATGAAACAAAATCAGTTTAAGCCACTTCAGATTTAAGGCCCTAAAAATCATTTAAACAGTTTGAAAAACATAGCAAATGAAGGTGTAATTGAAAAAGTTTGCAGTCAGTCTAAAACAGAGTTCTCGATCTTTAGACTTCTGCTATTTGGGCCTTTGGCTACCAGAGTTCCTGACCACTGGCCATCTCAGCTGGGAAGTCTGGGAGCTGAACCCCAAAACAGATTGAGAAATGCTGGCCCTCAAACCACGGATGTGGAAGCGCCACAGTGAGAGCTCATGAGACCACAGAGGACTTTGCTAAGAAGAACAGCAGCAACACTGAGGTGAAGAGGCTGATTTTCGTTCACTGCTGTGGTGTGACAAGGAGGTTTCCATCTAACCTGGAAGTCAGTAGGAGGAGAGAGAGAGAGGACCTTGACCAACAAAATGAACAAAATGAATTTCAACAGAAAGAAATGTTAGATCCTACACTTAACCAGAAAAAATGAAATGCACAAATATAGGATGGGGGACATGTGGCTGGATAACAGTACATGTGAAAGGGATCTAGGAGTCTTGGTGGATCAAAAGCTGAACATGAGCTAGCAGTGTGATGCAGCAGCCAAGAAAGCCAATGCAATTCTTGGTTGCATTAATAGGAGTATGGTGCTAATGATACCACTCTATTCTGCATTGGTTAGGCCTCATTTGGAATACTGTGTCCAGTTCTGGGCACCTCAGTTCAAGAAGGATATTGACAAGCTGGAGCGTGTCCAGGGGAGGGCAACCAAAATGGTGAAGGGTCTGGAAGTCATGAAGCCCTTTGAGGAATGGCTTAGGGAGCTGGGTATGTTTAGTGTGCATAAGAGAAGATTAAGAGGGGACATGATAGCCGTGTTTAAATATTTGAAGGGAGTGGGCTTGTCTTGTTGAGGAGGGAGTTGGCTTGTTTTCTGCTGCTCCAGAGACCAGGAGCAGCAACAGATTCAAACTGCAGGAAAGGAGATTCCACCTGAATCTCAGGAAGAACTTCCTGCTGGTCAGAGCTGTCCAGCAGTGGAATATGAGAGCTCTGGTGGCGCAGTGGTTAAATGCTGGTACTGCAGCCACAAGGTTTTGAGTTTGAGCCTTCCGGGCTCCAGGTTGACTCAGCCTTCCATCCTTCTTCAGGTCTGTAAAATGGGTACCCAGAATGTTGGGAGCAATTAGCTAACACATTGTAAACAACTTAGAGAGCACTTAGCTGATATGCTGCCTCCATGGAGTGTGGAGGAGTCTCCTTCTTCTTTGGAGGTTTTTAAGCAGAGGCTGGATGGCCATCTGTCAAAGAGAGTCCTTTGATGTGTGTTCCTGCATGGCAGGAGGTTGGACTGGATGGCCCCTGTGGTCTCCTCCAAATCTATGATTCTATGATTCTTTGCCCTAGGCCACCATTCTGCTCCATACTGATGTTGGCCAGAATCCTGTTGGGGACTGAGGTCTTTGTACCTGGACTTACATCTACGGAACTTGGAAGGAGTAGTTCTGCAGCGTCCGTATCCAGTAGAGGACTGCTGTTACGTTATCATGTAGGGGAGCCAGCAATGGGAGCAATGTGCATTGGGACTGACATGCAACAGGACTGATGCACGATAGAATGAGCACCACATTGGTCCCAGGGTGCATTGGATCAGTCTTGAGACGCAGCAGGCACCAACACACCCTGGGCCTTCTTGCCAGAGTCCTGTTAATTCACTAATAGGGTTTCTTAGTCTTTCTGCAACGTAGTGAAAATACATACATCAAGTTATGTAATGTAGACGCTAATAGAGGATTCCAGTGGTTGTACTACTGATGGTGTCTCTGCCCGTGAAGTTGTTGTTTCTTGCTCTCTTGTGCAGTGGGGAGCAACACAATTTTTCTGCAATTCCAGAGCATCTAGGAGGACACCAAAACCCCTGGCAAATAGTTAATGCCATATCCAGGAAACAGTAGCTACATGTGGCGAGATTATGCTCACAGCACTCCGCTTACTCAGCCATGAACTGAATGCAGCTCTTACACGCAGACCAAAAAAGTACAACCATATGTGTAAGAGAACTGATGTGTGTTTGTGGCACCAGTAGGATTCCAACTGTTAGACCAAGGTTGAAAGTACAACCACGTGCGTAAAGCAACTGATGTGTGTTTGTGACACCCACTCACAGGATCGCAGCCTCAACGTGGTTCTTTTTCCTTGGCAGAGTCCTGGAAGTGACCTTGACTTGGACTCTCTCTCTCTTACACACACACACACACACACACACACACACACCAGCCAAAGATGGGGCCATGTGATATTGAATACTGCCCAGCCTTGCTGAGCTTTTCTGTCTTCTCCTTTATCTGCAGAATGTGCACAAAGATTTTTAGTGACATGGCTCTTAACGTTGGTCCCTCTTCTTCAATTGTTAATGGGGAGGATCAATATAATGTTGGTCTCCTGAGGAGGGGCCTCCAGAGTATCAGCGGAGAAACTGATTTTGAGCTATTAAGAAGACAGGTGCAATGAGACACTGAGGGGGTTCGTGTGTGTGTGTGTGTGTGTGTATCTATATATTAAAGTGATTGAGAAAGAGAACTTAACAGTTGAACTAGTAAGCAAAATATTTTGGCTTCTGCCTTCTTGGTTGCTTTAAATTAATGTAAGCTTGCAGCCAAGGTGGCAATTTTGAACACTTTGTTGTTAACATTCTTAAGAGGATGATGTACTGTCTTCTAGGTTGAGACCACATGATGTTAAAGTCCTGAGTCCATGGATCCCCAAATTTTCCCATATGGTCAAAGTAAAATCACAGAGCCATAGAATCCTAGAGTTGGGAGGGGCCTCATGGGCCATCAAGCCCAATGGGCTACTCAGTGTGGGATCTCCAGATAGAGCATCCCAGCAAGTGCATGACCTCTGACCTCTCAGTTCCAAACAGGGACAAATCAGAGAGGTTGTTGTTACCCTGATTTCTGGGGTCCCGTGAGGGACACCTAAGTACGCTCCAAATTACAAGGTGGGACTTAGTCAAAAGAGCACAAGCTAGCAATACGAGAGGCAGGGCAACAGAGCGAGATCTTTTACCCAATGTCTACGGGGTCAGGCCGAGTCAAGGAGCAAACAGAAGTAAAATATAATTGTTGCTTTTATTAAAATACAGCCAAACAAGTGTATGCAACACACTCACACAGGTAACTATAGAAATAAAGGTTGGAGTTGGATAGAGGGATTTTTAGAGGAGGTATTTGGTATGGGTAATACTACAACTGTCCTGAAGCCCGAGAAGTCAGAAGACGAAGTTTGTAGATATGGAGTTTCTCAGTACGTGGGACTGAGGGGAAGGCTCGCCAAGCAAAGCGGCAGCAAGGCGGGATGGAAGTCGGGAGCGATCCGAGGAAGGTCTCAATGTCAGGGGTTCTTATAGGGGACAATGTGTCCACAGGCTAGTCCATACTTGGGGAAAACAATGAGTTTCGGGCTGGAAACAAAGCCTCCTAAAGGTCAGAATTTTACATGATTGGGTTAAGTCCGAATTGTCAATAGAGTAGCCAGTATGCAAATGCAGAGTGCTTGACAGATGAGGATTCTTCTAATCAAGCTGCCTGCTCGGGGCAGGGAGTTCTTTGTAAGCAGCATGCATACATAATGTGGTACTTGCCTTGAGGTCTCCTGAAGTGGCGGGTGGCTATTTCTGGCCTGCCTGTATTTGTGTGGAATATTACAGCAATTAGCGGCCGTGCCTGTCTGTGAGCTTGTTTGGTGGCCCTGTAAGCAAGTGGAGAACAGAGGGGTATAGTAGGCCAAATTATTGATATCAAAATGATATCTAATATCCCACAAGTCCAGGCTAGAAACTACAGTAACACTGTGATCTTCTGGTTTAATATGATTAGCCACTGGTTGCTCCAGCTTCCTGGCCGGGACTGTAGTGTTGTGGTTCCTCAAATGCGTATCCAGGTGGGTGTTTGTTTTCCCTACATCCTGAAGATGCTGTACTTCCTAGTGCACTGAAGAGAAGATACACGGGCCTGAAGCGGCTGGACCTTCTCTTCCAACAGGGCAACTGACTTGCATTTGCTGTAGGTGTAGCTACCCAAACCCCTGAGCAAGAACACAAACAGACCATGGTGGTTGTAGGTGACTGAAGAACCTCCTTCACCACCCATATTCAGTATTTATTAGGTGCTGAAATAGAACTCTGAGGCTCCCCTGCAAATCTCCCCCACTAAACACTAAATGCCCACCCAATGCCCCAAGTGCTGCCTGGGAGGGTGGGGGAGCTTCCTTCTCTGGAGGTTTTTAACCAACTGTTGCAAATGCACAACAGTGCCCTAAAAGGAGTGTGTGAATGTGCATTGCATGTTGTGCATTGTCTCTGTGCATTGTGCATCGTGAAGTGAAGTGACAGCTAGTCATGTTTCTCATAACTGTTGTGCTGTGATAGGGATTGTATAGTGTCAATGTGGTAGAACTCTGCTGGTGGATATTTGCCCTCTGCTGAGCTAATGCAGGATCTCAGTCAGTGTGACTGATTGGAAAACTGACAATATTTGCTTTGCATCACCAAGGTGTTGATTTAGAAAACACCACCGTTATGGAACAAAACTGTAAAATTGATGATGAAAGAGGAAGCAACTAGAAATATGCAACAGGTGAAAGCATTTCTCAGATTTAAAAAGTGTGGGAATATGAAAATGTCTTAATCTGAAAAGATAAGTCTGGCAGGAACACCTTGGCAGATGAGGATATGCCAACTGGAGCTACCACCAGAAAAGGCCTCTCCATGAGTTATTGTCATGTGGATCAGATGGCCGCCCGGAAGGCCCATGGGGAAGATCTCCAATGAACGACCTCCGCAGACGGACCAGCTCCTGAGAGGCAGTGGTGCTCGTTCCTTCGGGTCAGCTGAATCCAACACTTGGAGCTGGGAGCACAGAGGCAGCACTGGGGGTCTTTTTCAAGATGACTGTGTTATAACACATCTGGCTGCTGGAAGGGAGCCGGGTTCTTCCCTGCTCACCCCTCCCCCAACTTTCCAGCAAAACAGACATGGCCATATGGGGAGGGAGGGAGGCAAGACTGCTTAAAGTACAGGTTTTGGGGGAACTTTGGTCACTGCAGGGTCAAAAGAGACTTCCAACCTGTGCAGGGACCATAAAAGTTCACTGCAATGGTGCAAACTGGGCTGAAACCCCTGTAATTCATGGACAGGAGCCCAGACGGTCATGGAATTAAGGAAATGACTGCACACTAGTGAATTGCTATACTGCACAACCAAATGTGCAAACAAATATGAAGTGCACAGTTCCAGTGCTGCACATGCAACATAGAGGGGCGCTAGGTGTGCAGTGGGAGCAAGCGTTCAACTCTGCTTCCACAGTCTTCAGCTGAATACAGATGCAACTCCATAGCCAAAAAAACCCAGAACCACTTGTTCCCATGATAGCCATGGTTAAATATTTGAAGGGATGTCACGTAGAGGGTGGAGCAAGCTTGTTTTCTGTTGCTCCAGAGACTATGGAGCAATGACTTCAAGCTCCAGGAAAAGAGATTCCACCTAAACCTTTGGAAGAACTTCCTGATGGCAAGAGCAGTTCGACACGGAATGCGCTTCCACAATGAAGTGTGGTGGAGTCTCTTCCTTCTTGGAGGTTTTTAAACAGAGTCTGGATGCCCATCTGTCAAAAGGAATGCTTGGATTGTGTCTTCCTACGTGGCAGAATGGGGTTGGACTGGATGGTCCTTGGGGTCTCTTCCAGCTCTAGGATTATTCTGCGATACTCTGCATGTCAGGAACTGAATCCACACACAAATAGTACGGTGCATAAACACTATTTATTTGGAATGAGATACATCATACAGGACTTCAGTGAGCGGACTAAAGGCAATTAGCACAATTCAAAGCATAAAATACCAAGAAGAGTCTTTCCCGCCCGCAAGAGACCTTGAAGTTCTGGCAAGCCTGGCAGTGCATATCAGCGCACTCCTAGCTTTTGTTTATCTAGTAGTCTCTGGTTCTCATACCTTGTTACAAGCAAGCTGCTAACTTAAATCCTACTGCATATCCCATTACTATAATATGGAAAGCTACCCGACATTGTAAGTCACTAATAGGACACCTGTCCTTGCCTCCTGGGATGCTTGTGAGAAGCAGCCTGTGGGATTCTGAATGGAAAGGAGGGAGCATCAGGGAAGCTTCAGTGGTTCCCATTATTGGTCGTGCCAGGAGGCATTGGGGCTGGGGTGCTGCTCCTAAACCCTCATCTCATGTTTCCCCCAATGTGAGATGGCACTAATTCAGTCCCATCCCCACCCCTCAAAGCCACCGGGTGAGAGAGGAGCTGTGTGCAAGTCCACAAAGAGGCTCCCTCACAGTTGTGTCAAGATTGCTTTTTTTGGTATTTATTGATGAATATTTCATGTATTGATGAATTAATATCTTTTGCTCCTCTGTGCTCCTGGCTGAGCTGACAGGCCTGTTCTCTGGCTGGGCCGTTGCTTCTGCTCATCTTGCCAGCTCATCCAAAGCTCCGAGAAGCCTTAAAATCCTTTAAAGGGTGCCGGGAGGATGTGTGCATTTTTCAAGGAGCTGAAGACGCCACTGCCGGGCGACCCGAGAGCAAGCGCTCTGGCAGATGAATATCTTCAAAGCGCGGCAGACGTGTCTTGCTTGGCAAATCACGTTTGTGCACATCAAGGAGTGGAGAAGAGACCCTTCGGGCTGGCGAAGGACTTGCAGGAAGGATGGAAGCAGTTGCTTGCAGAGATGCTTATGGCCCATTTCCTGCCCCCCATCCCCACCCCACCCCCAGCCATCTTAGCTCAAAACACCCCTGCCCGTCGCTGCTTCCAAGTGTGCAATCTCCATTGCAGGAACAGACACTGCACAGATGCCCCCCTCTGCTTCCCTCTTTTAGGATTCCTCCCTTTGTGATAATCTCTGCAAAATATTCCATTAGGGGAGACTTGTGTGACTCAACTTCGTCTTCCCCTCCCTCCGCTTTCCTCTGTCTTCCCTCTGCTGAGAATTATCCACATGCCTCTGTTCTGCATGAATACTTTAACATGTTTCCAGACTGTAGCCCTGTCTTTACATCTAAGCACCTTCAAACATGATTCATTCATTGGGACCAGCACAACAAGCAACACCCAGAGAGAAGATCAAGGCTCAACAATGCGAGCCTTCTGGGTGGCTATTAGCACCCTTTTACTTCCTGATCTGTGCTCATGGGCCTCCTGTTCTCATCACCTTGCTCATCTTTCGCTGCCACAGCTTGCAATTCTAATTTTTAAAAAGGAACTACTTTACTCCTTACTCCAATCACCCAACTGGTAATTGCTTGATACTCTTACCATAGTCCAGAAGATAGCTTGCTGAGTTATTCATTACTAACAAAGTCCATTGTAGTGATACGCTTGTGCCCTTGGCATACACACAGGAAAATGCTCTCTGGTTCCCCCAAATGGCCAATTCACACATTACAGTTTGAAAACTGAGCAAAAAGCAAGTCTCCCATATGACACCCCCTTGAACTGGATCAGCACACCCCCAAGTAACAGGTGAACCAACGTGTTCTCCTTCCCATGAGAATTAGTGCATTGCAGCCAAATTAGTAAAATACAGACAGAAAGTGTAACTCAGTCTCAGCCAGTTGCTAGAATCCCTGTGAGAAGTAACCAGATATCAGAATGTCAGGGAAACACACATGTGTGTTCATCCTATCACATCTCCAAGTCTTCTTCCACTATTCTGTAAAATGAAGACTGATAGATGTTCTCCTTCCTTTCCCATGGAGACCTCCCAAGCTATCCAGAGACACACCTATCACTCCTAAGAGGAGAGGTGTGTGGAGCTACCAGCAGCAGCAGCAACAGAGGGAGTCCTTACTCCTTTGCAGCTTTGGGCCAAACAAGATCATTGGCCAGTCATCTCCGGCCACCATTGTGCCCAAGCATGCAGGTACCCATGCTTTCCAGTCACCTGTGACCACCTTTCCAGCCAGGTGGATTTGAATCTCATTCCCAACACCACTTTCCTTAGAAGCATCCCAGGTTTAAAGGGGTGTCATCCAGGGAGCAGGGCTGGTGAAGGCCCTACACATCAGAGGAGAAGGAACTGGGTGAGCAAGGAAGCAAAGAAACTGGGAGAGGGACCGGCTGCTAGACTTAGGGACTGGATCCATGGGAGTTGGCACAAGTGTGGACTCACTGCCCCAAAATGGTGGGGGCTAGCAAGAAGATTTGGGTCTATGTATGTCTGTAGGAGTCCCCTCCTTTACTGAGGGAAAGAGTGGACGCCAGTGACTCCAGAAGGTCCTCTGTTCAGCACAGTGGGCGGCGGGATGCCCATGCTGGACCAGAGGGAGTCAGAGGCTCAGAAGAACAGATTCAGTCCCTGTCCGCTGTCCCAGAAACAACCGTGGAGATCAACAGAATTGTTTTAATCTTCCCCTCCACCTATCGCCCTTTAGTGCCCCTTTCAGCTCCCCATATCCATGGGGTGGCAGGAAGAGAGCTGACCATTGCTCCCGTGTTCCCTTTCAGCCTTCATGGCCACCCCTTTGTGGCTATTTACTGCCAACACCCTGTGAACTGACAAGAGCCACACACCCATATTCAGACCTCTCTCTCTCTCTCTCTCTTTTCTTGCATTTGGAAAACATGAGTTATTAATTGCTGAGAGACTTTGTAGTCACATCACAGCCTTTTTAAATATTGAAACACAGATGAGGGGAGTCCAAAGTAGGAAGATCATAAAGTCCATACTTTAAAGGCAGCTTGTTAGAGTTTTTTAAATGACTGCAGTTCTCCGACAGGTATTCCCCGGTCTTTGATCAGGCACCTTGCTCCAGCAGAGGTCTCCGGGGTGGGGGGACACACAAACTAGATCCATCTTGCTAGGCATCCAGCAACTCCTGAGGAGCTGAGTAACTATGTGGAGCTCCCAGGGGGTCATCAGAAAGGGCACTGAGGCTTTGGGTGGGATACTTAGATCCCCATGTACCTCCCTCCCCTCTCCCTCTCCTCATCCTACCAAGCCCTGCTTATCTAGGCTATATATGGAAATATCGCAGGTGGACATCTTTGGAAACCAGCATCAGTCTGACATACAGATGGATTGATGCAACTGAGGAAGCCACAGTTTCTTCCCTGAGTTTGCAAGACTTAAGCAGCAGGGCTGTTAAGAATGAAGGGGTCTCTAAGGGCCTCTCATTCAGAAAGTCACCTGGAGTGAAGAGGACTGGATGGCAGATAACTGGGATAAGCCCCAGCTGTGTTACTCTGGCCAGCCTGATCCACTCGAATCTGAGCCAAGCTAGGCTCCAAGGAGCAGAGAAGCCAAGCCAAGCCACTGGTTATGGAAAACACAGGTCTCCGGCTTACAAGTAGAGAGCAAATGGGTACAGTAACAGAAACAAAAGCATGTCCCCCCACCCTTGATCTCCTAGGTGAGCAGCCAACTCTCCTCTCTCGAGGAACAGAGAAACACCCCGATGGGTGTGGGTTACATAACCCAGAAGCTATGGTCCTGAATCACTGATGGCCCAAAACTCCTGATGATGTTGACAGTGATGATGATGATGATGATGACAATGGCCACCTCACTCTGCCTTTCCTCCTCATTCCCATTCTCTTGCAAGGGAAGAAGGAGATGGGACCACCAATGGCTTCCATGCCAGGGAGCAGGAAATCCACTGTGGGGTGTTTCTTGAGAGCTTAAAGGTGTTGTCCAAAATACCCAACATACTTTGGTCATGGCTGCTCAGCAGTAGCTCCTGACAGTGTTGGAGAGGGCCTTTAAAATCTGGAGCAAAGCACAGAGTGGATTTCAGCTTGCTCTTGACATGGAAGCTGCCCTAGTCCAAGGCAGCCCTCCTTGGGACAGTGAGCAGGTGGATGCAGTTGTGGGGCTGCAGGGCTGATGTTGAGAGGAGCCCTGGGGAGGTCTCCTCAGGTGGCAGCTGGCAGCATCAGGGGCTGAGCCCTGATGCATGAGATGCATGGAGGAGCTCTGCTCTGTGGGACCCCTGCCCAAAGAGGAGCTGGGGGGGCAGATGTGTGTGCAGATCAAAAAGAAGCAGGTCTGCAGCATTTTGAACAAAATCCGGGCCTCCACCTCTGATGAGACTCCAAGAGGCCCAAGGGGTGGAGTGTGGCCTGCCCAGTCTTTTTGAGCTGTGCAGCAATGAGCCAAAGTTGTCACAACAACGGCAGCTGGATTTGGGCTTTTCTGCATCCGATGATGAATCTCACAGCAACAGACTTTGTTAGCCTATCAATACCTTCCCTTTTAACGTCCTCCAACTAATGCTGCAAAATCAGTTCATTAAAATTTGGATGCTTATTCTCCCCCCAACTGCCAAGTGAATTGATTCAATAATGTCAAGGTGTGTCCCTCGGCAGTCTTTGCAAGATCCTGCCTTTTGCTGGAGAAGGATTGCCCCCTTCACTCTGCAAAAGCAACTCATAAAACGTGGATACGTTTGATCTTCCATGTTGCACACCCACAACACACACACATACACACACACACGCACAGGCACTTCACAGTTTCTCTGCCCATTTGGTCTAATTCTGTTGGTTTCTCCTCTCGGACGCCTGGAAGGAGTCTCGATTGCAAGCTCCTTAATTGGTTCCTTTTCTTCTAATATCCAAGAAACAAGAGAGGCAGCAATTGATTATCCTGGTGCAGAGAGGCTGCAGGCAAATCTCCAAAAGGCCAAAGTATGCATGCGGGGGGGGGCTTTGGCCATTCCCCCTCCCCCAGCCACCGCATGGTTTGGCATTTGTCACATTTTTCAATATGGAATAAGCCCTTCAGTGTCACAGTTACCTGGTAACAAGCAACCTTTGTGTTTTGGGGAGAAGATTATATATAGGTTGCTCTTTGCATTTTGACTCTTTCCTCTTCCCGAAAAAGCATTTTCTCTGGCAGTTGCCACTTCCGAAAGCTTCTGTTTAAACAGTTTCTCCTTCCCCACCTGAGTTCATTATTATGATTGCCATTCCCTTGAGGGTGGAGTTCGGGTGCCTTCGATTATGGGCCATAGTACCAGGTGCCACCTTGGCCCACAATAGCCAACAGCTCCCACCCATGACTGAATTGTGGGTTAAAGGACCAAACTGGTGTTTATCATGGGACCCAGCACTGGAAGAGAAAACTGCCAAGGAAGGCCAGGTGCCTCTCATCAGTGCCCATCCCTGCCTGCAGCCAAGATCCTACATCAGAGACAAGGAGGGTGATTTATGTATTTAAGTACATAGAGTGGCAAGATGCACATGCATTAGTGAATTGCAGCACTGCACAACTGAACATGCAAAAAAGTCAAATGCACAAGTGCAATGCAGAATGCACATTGGAATGTGCGGCTGCACAATGTGTTTCTGTGTAGGCAATGTGCAAGGACACCACATGCACAACTCTGATTCTTCAACTTTCAACTGAATGCAGACTTTCCAAGTTGTGCAAAAATGCCCATTTGTTTCCGCAGGAGAAGTTGCACGTGTGTAAACCACCTGCAGGATGCCACCCCCATGTCCTATTTCCTTCTATTCACAGCCAGGGTCCTGTTGGTGAAGCCCAGATGGGGGAATCCCACCGAATCAGTGGTTGAATGGCGAGTCAAGAAGTGGGTAAGTCCATTCTGTTCAGTGGTTTTACTCTGGTTGGAAGGAACAGTGGAATTTGGGCTAATATTTGAATGTTTATCACCACTGTTCAGGGCAGCTTCCAACAAACTGATACCACATCTCTGAGCTTCATCTGTCGCTTCCTCCTGTGGAATCTCATGCAACACAGAGGGTTTCTACAGAGGCAGAGGGAACCGCTTCGGTTGCCAAAGGAAATCACAAGCCCAAATAGCCCTTAAGCACAGCAGATGTCCACCTTATTGCCAGGTTATGGTCGTTCCATCCGCAACAGGGACCCCACAGCTACATTTGATGGTGTTTCGTTTAGTGATATTTAATATTTAATAGGGCATTGGACGAGGACGAGAGAGGGAAAAGGATGAAGGCAAAACAGCGGCGACAGCCACCCCAGCTGAAAGAAACATTCCCACCTGCTGGAAGCCATGCGTGCGTGGGATCCTTAAAGCAGAGGAGCTTTTAAAATAACTGTGCCAAGTTGCCCGCTTCCAAGTCAGCAGCAGCAGCTATGGTCCGAAGAAGTGAAGCTCTGCTCCTTTCTGGGCAGCCGACAACCAGCAGTGGAGATAAAATGGAATTAAGAAAAGCTAGGAGGCAGCAGCGCCATTCATTGTCTCCTCATAGGAAGCAACAAGTAAGCTGTGACAAAGCCTTCGAAAACTGTGTGGAAAGTCTTTGAAACTTTTCAAAGACTCTTCACCATTTCAGACTTAATGTGTGCGAAATTTGCATGCGGTATTTTGGTATAGACAATGCTGTTTTCTACCCAGAAAAGGCTAATTATTTTTGCGCAAAACTATCATGTGTAAATTTTGTAAAGACTAAGTCCGTGGATTCTTCTTGTCAGCATTTCCCGACACTCAAGAAACACACTTTTGTGCATCTTATCTAATATTTTTGAACGTACTTCCTGCTCCCCCTCCCCAGTTTCCCTGTAAGAGATCCTGGGAATGCACCCCCCCCCAGCGTCCCAGCCTTCCTGTTAACTCACTTGCAATTTCTGCAAATAAATCCTTCCCCTGCAGAATAATCTCCCAGGTTAAAAGTATTTTCCTGGATGCTGCCAAACACTGTGCATCATCGCGTCTCCCTCGGCCACTCCTCTGCCCTTTAGAAAGCAGGAGGAGGGACCCCAATCTCATTCTTTCAGGAGAGAGGGACGGAGGCGAAGGCTGGAGAAAAGCAATAAGACCCTGCAGTCCTTTGGCCACAAGCGGACAGGCCCAGAATGCTAAAACCCACCGTCTGTCGACTCCTTTGCATTATTGTTTTAGCTTGCCTAGCTATACACAGGTGGTAGATGGAAAGGAAGCAGAACAAATCTACTTTCGGGGGAAACAAGTTAATTTCTTAGCTGGATTCTCTCTTTCTTTCCCTTTAAGAAATGAAAGTCTTATTTTCTTGAAAGCTGCAAGGATCCAGGCGCTAATCTCTCTGTAATCCACCGTAATACTGTTTGTTGTGCATCTCGTTGCCAGAGTTAATTGTGTTTCTCGAATGATGCCCCGCTGCTTTCTTCCCCTGGTCCACATCCCTTTCAACATGACTGGGGTTAATCTGTCTACAAGGAGATTTGCTCTCCCCTGACGCGGCCTGGTTTTTGCAGAGGAAAAACAGAATCTAACTTTTCCTTGCCTTTGATCATGGCATAAGAAAGGAAAGGACATAACCCTCAGATTATGATGGAGGAAAACGAAGGGTTTGCATCTTCAGGTGCGGACGGCCTGGCAGCAAACTGGGGTTTCTCCTGGCTCCGTTTACGGGTTTCGAAGGTCACTCACTTAGTAGCCCAGATACAGCTTGTGAACCGGACAAGCTTAAGCCCAGTTCTAAGTGACTCCATGTTTGGGCCTTGTACCCAAATGCAGATGAAAGACTTCATAGGAAATTTTATTTGTGCACACTCAATTTTTACCCCCTTGCCTTCCAAGAGGATGATGATGATGAATCTATATCCCACTTTTTCCCCAAAAATTGAGACTCAAAGTGGCTCACAGTTTAAAAGAACAAAACAACTAAAAACATACAAAAAGTTACTATCAAAGTAGAATTAAACTATTTACAGTGTTAAAACAATTGTTGTGTGCCTTCAAGTCATTTCCAACTTATATAGACCCTAAGCAGAACCTTTCACAGGGTTTTCTGGCACTGAGAGTGTGTGACATGCCGAAGGTCACCCAGTGGGTACCCGTGGCTGAGCAAAGGGGAATCGGACACTGGTCCCTGGGGCCCCAGTCCAGGGCTCAAACCACTGCACTGTGCTGCCTCTGCATTACAGCAATTGCATCCCAGTAAAGGAATGGAATGGAAGTGCCGTGCAACTGGATGTGCACGATGCACCTCCTAGCGCAATGGCACCGCATGAGCAGCTCCACTTCTGCAACCTTGAAATGAGTGTGGACATTCTGCACCAGAGAAAGACGTCCAGCCTTTTCCATGGGGGAAATTGTGGCTGCGTGTGAGAGGCCGGGGATTCCGTGCTTTGCCTTTGGCAGGGAGCGTTCCCAGCGCCGTTGCCCTCCAAGCGAAAACCCACTTGCCTGCCGGGAGATTTGCCTTCCTTCCACCTGCAGGACTGTTCGGGGCTCCCTGGAGGTCACATAACGGACACGCTTGCGTAAGGATTTAATACTAGATCTACTGCATTTATGATGGATTGTGGTTGATTTAGAAACAGAGGTGGTGGCTAATCTCTTTACCCTAATTTAGGGGAAGAGTAGAAAATATATTCAATAATTTATAAGTTTGGATTTAGATATTAGTAGGTGGTGTATGTCATAGAAAAGAGGATGAGGAATTATGGTGAGACATGAGGGAGGTATAGATTGAATATACACTTTAATAATTGCTGAAGAGGAGATTGGAAGTCACTTTTATTTTTCTGTACTTTCTTTTCTTCTTTTTCTAATCTTTTTCATTTTTATCTATCATTTTTTTTTATTTATTTATTCTTTATTCTCTGGGTTTTTTTCTTCTTTTATGTTGTATACACAAACATCTTAATAGAAAAGGTAAAACGCAAACATATTGCTCCCCAAGAACCCTGCAAAGATCTGTGAGGAGGGAGGAGCAACTGATGGATGCCATGAGTCTGGATGTCTTTGGGTCTGGTTCCTGGGAGGGGGGTAAACCCCGCTTTGGGGGTCCCCAATATCAGTATGGTTTGGATGGGCACCACAATTGGCATCCTATGTAATTGGCAACACATTTGATTGGCTCTGATATCAAATTCAAGCCTGAGAGTTGATGGAGACGTCAAACTGAACAAGGGAAAGAATTTGACTGCAAATGTGAGAAGGAAAGGTCAACTCAAAAGTTCCTCCAGGTAAGACTGAGTCATCTGTCAGGCAAATACACACCATTCATGTGGATAATAGGCTTAAATAGAAGCTGGACTTTTCCAGGGAAAAGGAGGAGCCCACCAGGACACTGATTGACAGATTTCCATCCCTTGTACACCTGGATTCTTAAGTCTGTCCTCACAGCACCCACAATAGACAGCTATTACAACACCCATCATGTCTTTGTCAATCAAAGCACTAAGCCCATCAACAGGCAAAAGGCCCATTGTCCACAACAGGTTCCCTTTGTCTTGCATCTGGAACCTCCACAGCCACAAGCCATTTTCAGGGTACAAATACCCCTGATTTGAGGAGGCCCAGGGCAGTCTCTCGAAGGTCTACCTGTCACTCTGTCCGTCTGGCTCCCGTATAAGAACTGCCCTTAGGTCCTACCTAAGCCAAAACACATTCCTGCTCTTCACTCCTCTTCTGGACTGGTAACTATAAATCCCCCCAAATCCCTCAACCCCTCTATAATTTTTCCTCCCTTTCTCCTGTGTGAATGTGTGATTGTGTGTATTTTGTGTGCATGCATGAGTGAATTCCTCTCAATAAAACACGCTTCTAGCTTACTTCTGAATCTCAGGCTGGTTCTTTCCCTGCGTGTGCCCATAAACACTGGTAGGAAAGATCTCGCTAAGTTGCCCCCCTCTCGCAGCCTCCTGATTTTGATTTAATTAATTCCCCACTTTTTCAAGGAGGTATTTGGCATTGCAGAGTGGCCCTTGTGGCACCTACATTTTGGGGTAACGGGGGCTTTGGGTCACCACACCCACCAACATAGGTTGTTGTGGGTTTTCCAGGATTTGAGGCCGTGTTCTATTAGTATTTTCTCCTGATATCTCGCCTGCATCTGTGGCTGGCATCTTCAGAGGATATATCCTCTGCCATCCTTCACAAGACGCCATCCTTCATATCCTCTGAAGATGCCAGCCACAGATGCAGGCGAAATGTCAGGAGAAAATACTGATAGAACACGGCCTCAAAACCCGGAAAACCCACAACAACCTATGGATTCTGGCCATGAAATCCTTCGAGTTCACACCCACCAACACTCTCACAGACACCCATTAGGGTGGAAGGAGATCCGCATGATGCCAATAAAATGGCTGAAAATAGCAGCATCCTAGATGGGCGAGAACCTCGGCAGTTCAGGACTTACATGAGAAATGCACAGTGTTTGTGAAGAAAAAAGGACATTTCAGCAGAGAAAACAAGTTTATTTTACAGGGGGGAAACTGCTGCACAGAAAACATGCATCCTGTGTTAGAAAAGTATGTGGGGCTTCCGTGTTTTGTTTTGCTCTTGCTTTTTTGCATCAAATAAGTCCCGTTCTCTGAATGGGCTTTGAAAGCCCTGCTGGTTTTGATAATTTTCTTACAGTGGGAATAAAACGGCCAGATGATTCATTGCTGCCAGTGGGAACAGAACGTGCAAAGATCCTCCCAGACACCCGCCATGGAAGGGCTCCTCCACGTCTTCTGGAACCTCCTCCCTGGGGATCCCAGAGGGGTCCTTCTGTTCCCAGAGCAAGAGGGGGCTCAGTCTCCTCCCCCTCCCCTCTGCTGGGGAAGGACCAGAGCTCGGCAGGGGAAGAGCCAAGACACTGGAACTCTAAAACAAAATGCCTGGGGAGCAGGGAACAGTCCTGCACAATAGACAGGACTGTGCCACTTCAGCCGCAGACTTGTTGTGGGGTCAATAAATGGCCAAAGGGCCAGCAAATGTTTTGGGGAAAGAGGGGGTGCTGCAGAAAGGCCCTTGCAGAGACTGGACAGTGCTCTGAGTTTCGCAAAATCACGAGCACATCCTTTCAGGAATTCTGCAAGAAGACAAATTGGTTCCCATCGGGAGCTGCAGCATCTCCCTTGGATTCTTGCAAACCTGCTTCAGGCAGTCATCCCGTCTTGCCCAAAGCAGCCATACCACCCTGAGTAACAATCGTTTCAGGGGGAGGATAGACAATTCCTCCTCAGGCAAAACATGGAAAACATGGTGGGGCTCCCAGGGAAGCCAAAAGCATTTTGAGAACCCTGCAGGAATGTCTAGGGGGCAGAGGTTGACTCACACTCCTCTCAGTTGCCAAGAAAGCAGCACAGACCCTGGATCACTTCGGAGGAATCCAGTCTGCAGATCTGACCAATACCTTCTGCTGCCTGAGGCAGAAGATCAAATGGGGGTAAAACACTGTGGGAGAGCCTGGGAGCAGGGCCTTCTCTTCAGGGACACCCCAGTTGTGGGATGCCCTCCCTTGGGAGCCCGAATGGCACCGGCATTGGACCCGCCTCAGCCCCAAGTGCCCAAAACACTGGCCTTTAGCCAAAGCCCTCGAGCCCAGCTGCGTCCGCCAAAGTCCTCACAAGTCTTGTGGTTTCAAAGTGCCTTCAGCTGTTTCCACTGGTTTTCAATGGTCTTGTTTTAACTTGTCAAATTGTTGAATATGCTTTTAGTCTGTTTAAATTATTCTTGCTATTTTAAACTGTAAAATTGATTTTATTGTACTCCATAGTGAGATCCTTCAATACAGGGCAGGATGATGCAGATAATTACCACCTCCATCATCATCATCACCATCATCATCCTCTTAAACAGCTGGAAGCAAATTGAAATGGCAAGGCGGATTAGAATTAGTTACTGTGAGGCTTTTTAGAGGTCTTCCTCTGGGCATCCAGCTGTGGAAAGCAATGCACGGATGGTGCAAACTGGTCCTTTGGGCTGGACGGAGAGCCTGGGGCAGGGACCGTGCCCAGGGTGGGAAGGCATAGCAATCTCGATCTGTGAGGGTGCGTGTCAGAAGAGAGAGTGGCGCTGCTGGGGAGGGACACACGTGTGCGCCCATGCGCACTCCCAGGGACACGTGCGCAGCCAGTCCCCTCCGTAGGAAGTTAGTGAAGAGCAGCCCAGAGCAGAGGAGGAGAGCCACTAATGGTGGGGGGCGCGCGGGGGAGAGGGAAGGAATGTCACGGTTCCTTTGGGGGATTTTCGTGTTCCAGGCAAGGTGTGCTTGAAATGCACAAAGAAGCCAACGGAAAATGCAGATTCAGCATCATCCTCCCTCTGCCAGGAAGCCCAGTGGAGGAGGAGGAGGAAGGGGGGGAGGCAGGGGGCAGACTGCAACTCCCATCTTGCAGCACACACACACCCCGGCTGCTTGCCTGTTTCTGGGCAGAATTCACAGTGCTGGCCATGGCCTACGAAGCCCTCTGGGGCTCAAGCCCAGGCTCTCTGGAGACCCTCCCTCCCCATATGAGCCTGCTCAGGTATTACAATTTGGGGGTGGGGGTAGCTTTTTCTTAGTCACACCACACGCACACCACTCCACACACACACCCAGCCCAGGCCCACCTATAGAGGGCAGGGGAGGCAGAACCCACACAGACACTGGGCAGTTGATTGTGGCCAAGGCCACCAAGGAAGCTGCCCGTCTGCTGAGCCGGACCACCTGGCCCAGTATGGCCCACTCTGACCAGCAGTGCAATGCCTGTCCCTGGCTTTGGACCAGTTGTTTGCATAGCCTGGCTCTGAGAGAGACCCCCGCCTTCCCCCCAGGCCTGGCCTCTGCCTGAGAGTGAGTCAGACCCCTGCACTTGGAGGAGGTCCACCTGCCCCGCCTGTGGCAGAAGACATGGCTCTTCAGGGTGTCAGGGTGGGTTCTGGCTCTGGGACCTTCCCCACAGGACAGTGGGAAGCAGCTGCCCCCATTTATACTGAGGCTGGCTGTTCATCCAAGTGGATCGATATCACTAACCCTGACCGGCAGCAGCCACAGCTGCCTCCAGGGCTTCCCGTACCTCCCCTAATATCCCTGGCATTATTTATGCCCTCCTTGTGCGCAAGGGCACTGGCCAGGCCCCAACCTTACTCAGCTTCCAAAATCAGGCGAGTGACAGAGCATGTGCTCAGGGTGGCACTGCGGCCAGATGCAGGGTGTGACCCCCACACACCCCGATCTCTCCGCCTGTCTCTCTGTGCCTACAGCGCGCACGGCTGGAGGGAGATGAGCAGCGGAACATGGAGCGCTGACAGCAACAATGGCATGATTGACACGCACTGGCCACGCACAAAACGGTTGCTGGTGACACAAGCGTCCTGCAGCTGAACAAGCCAAGGGACGCAAGTAGCATAGCAAGAAGCCACGATGAAAGAACCGGGAAGGAAACACAGAAGACGACTACGGAACGTGGCTACGGCTGTGCGGCTCCTACAAGCACAAAGGCGGAAGAATTCAGGCTTACTGACGAGGGAGGAAAGGCTGTTAAAACTGAATGACTTAGCAGAAAGGGATAAATTGTCTGCTTTGATTATACAGGAAAAATATTAGTGACTCTTTTAAATGACTGGGAAACCGGATTGATTTTTTGCAAATAAAAAAAAAAAAAGGAAAAGGAAAATAAGATGGTAACTCTGGGCTTTGGGAACAAGAAGAAGTGTAACAGTATTGTTTAGAGTAGGGGGTGAGATTGCAATACTTAGGCTTAAAACCACCAAGAAGAAAGGCAGAAGCGTCTTTCACTGTGTGTGTGTGTGAGTGTGATTCACTGCATCTCCTCTCTTGTTCGCACACGCATGCTGTTGGTTGAAATCTATCCCCCTGTAACCTAAAACCATTAGACCCGGTCCTACTCTTTGGGGTAGCAGAGAACAGGCTGGCCCCCTCCTCTCTGGAGCAGCCCCTGGCCATTTCCGCACTAGGCTGTCATAGCGCTATTATTCCACTTGCAACCTCCTCTGGAATCCTGGGGTCTGCAGTTTCGGGAGGGGCCGGCTGGTCTAGTGCAGAAATGACCCCTGAGGCGTTAAAGAGGGCTATCAGGTCCCCTCCCAGTCTTCTCTTCCCCAGGGTCCTCCAACCCTCCTCCTGGGTTGTGTTCTCTGTACCTCCTGTAGCCTTGCAGCCCTTCTCTGAACTCTCTCTATTTTCTCTCCCTCCTTCTCGGGAGGAGCTCTCCGGAACTGAACACAGAACTTCAGATGACGCCTGACTTAGTGGAGGATATCCTGCCCCATATCCAAACATCTAGGGGAGCCAAGCAATAAAACCAGTTTAGAAAATAAACCACAGTAACTCTAATTTAACAGGCCAAAACTATATTAAATCATTTATCATTTAAAACCAGACCATTTGAAGCCTGTTAGAGCAATTTAGAATAACGCTGACCATAGCACATGTGCAAATCGGATACAATCTTTCCTAATGAAGTATCTTTGCCATGTGGTTGTACATTGTCCATGCTTCTGCACGGTGTGGAGGTCCATTTCACATAGATGCACGCTGACCGTGATTTGAAAGCACCTTTGGCCAGGTCCTCCGTAGCACAATGCCATGATCCATGACTGTGTGCGTGTCGGTTTATGTTCTGCCTCCTCAGTTTGGGATTTTGGCCCCTGGGTGCCTATCGGGTGATGAGGATGCCAAAGACAACCTGGCAGAATCCTTCCCCGGACTTCTCAGGAGGAAGCAGATATTCCTGCAGATACAGGTAAATCTGACCACTTCAACTGTTCTGCTTCAGTTGGGACTAAAATAGGATTTAGGCACAGGACTTTAGACAAAACAGTGCAAGTATTTCTGTTGAGGAATTTCAGGACGTGTAAGGTCCCCAACAGGATCGTGTCCTCTGTGTGCCTCCGGTCCCTTCAGGTCCCAGATGAGGGGAGAGGTCCATTGCTATGACAATGAGGAGCTCTGCACCGCAAAAGCGGAGAAGAGGAAGAGACAAACACACCCTGTAACTTCAAAATCCAAGAGGAATGGTATAACGAAGTGTGGAAAATTGCAATTAATGATAAACTAACATGTAGAATTAGGTTTATGAAAGGTTTGGTTAAAGGGAATGATTTTGAAGAAATTTGGAAAATATTTTTGGATAAAGTTCTGAAAAGAGATAGTAATACTACCCTGTCAAAAGAAGAATGGCAATTTTGGAAAGTGGATTAAATAAAAAGTTGGCTCTGGGGGGTGGGTATTTTTTAGTTTTAGTTTTGTTTTTCTTTTATGTTGTATATTTTCTAATTCTTAGTAGGTGTGTGTGTCAAACTTGTGATTTATAGATTTAAATGGATAAGTGATGTTAATGTTTTTTTTTTAAAAAAAAAAGTTAAAAGAATTAACAATAGAAATAGATTAAAGGGGATGTGAAAAATATTGAATTAAATGTGAAATTATAACAGTTGAACAGATTTATAAATTTAAGGGTAAAGGTGCAAAATAACAATGTAAGTTAGTATTGCTTAAGAGAAGAGAAAAAAAAAGAAAAAAAAAATTTTTTTAATTCACTATTATGTATATCACATGGTGTTTTATTTTTTTTCTTGTTTTGTATTTGTGATTTAGTTATATAATTAATAAAAATTAAAAAAAAGTAACTTCAAAATCCAAACCAAATAATAATAATAATAATAATAATAATAATAATAATAATAAAAAAAATTATTTTTATCCCGCCTCTCCCGATGGATCGAGGCGGCATTACAGAATATATAAATATATTAAAACATTAAAATGTACCCCATCCTTCCCACCCACCAACCCTTCTATCCCCTTAAAAAACATTAATTACTAAAACAAATTAAAAGCAAAATTAAAACAAAAGGACAATTGATGAGAGGTGGTGGAACACTAGTCTGGGAAGACCTGTCGGAAGAGAACAGTCTTGACTGCTTTTTTAAAGCCGTCAAGGCTGGTAATGTGCCAGGTCTCTTCCGGCCGGCCATTCCATAACTGGGGAGCGACAGAAGAAAAGGTCCTCTGGGTAACCGCAGCCAACCTAGTTCTGACTGGCTGCAGGAAATTCCTCCCAGAGGACCTTAGTGCGGGGTGGATTATATGGGAGAAGGGATCCCGCAGGTAGGCTGGCCCCAAGCCATGAAGGGCTTTAAAGGGAAGAACCAACACCTTGTACTGTGCCCGGAAACTAATAGGCAGCCAGTGTAAAGACTTCAAAATAGGTGTTATGTGGTCAGTTTTAGATCTTCCGGTGACCAACCTGGCTGCCATGTTCTGAACTAATTGAAGTTTCCGGACTAAGCACATGGGTAGCCCTTTGTAGAGCGCATTGCAGAAGTCAAGCCGTGAAGTTACCAGCGCATGTACCACTGTTTTTAGGTGTTCCAAGTCCAGGAAGGGGTGCAGCTGGCGTATCAGCCGAAGCTGATAGCAGGCACTCCTGGCCGCCGCATCAATTTGAGCTGTCATCCGAAGCGGCGAGTCCAAGAGCACCCCCAAGCTGCGGACACAGTCTTTCAGGGGAAGTGTGACCCCGTCTAGAACTGGTTGACAAACCTCCATACCTGGGCTGGGGCCCTTAACAGTGAGTACCTCCATCTTATCTGGATTCAGCTTCAGTCTGTTTTCCCTCATCCAGTCCATTACTGCCTCAAGGCATTCGTTCAGAGGCGAGATGCCATCCTTAGTTGATGCTCTTATCCAAGGCATGGAGAGATATATCTGGGTGTCATCAGCATACTGATAGCACCTAGCTCCATGCCTCCTGATGATCTCTCCCAACTCCGAGGAGCAGAGCAAAAGCAAGCAAACGTCTGAATTGACGTTGTTGTTTTCCTGAAGTCAGTCTTGCTCTCCTGATTGAAGGCAAAGTTTTGAAGGTCCAGGAAAAAAACCCCAGCTCAGGCTCCAATCAAATTGGCTGCATCCAGGAGATTGGAAAATGCTAAGCAAAGCATCTCCTTGGCTGGGAATTAATCTTAGGTGAAGTGCTGCACGCTTGAAAGGCAGAGCCACATCCTGCCAACGGGTCGTGACCAGCTGAACTCCTGACATTTATATTTCTGGTAATGGAGAAAGAGGAAGAGATGCCAGATGATACGAGGGGGCAGGGGGGATGCCAGGAGCCAGGAGGACACACACATACACACACAGATCTCTATTGTGCTGCCTCCGACTTTAAAGCAGAAGAAGCTCTGGTGGAAGTCCTGCAGTCAAAGAAAATGTTTCAGCTGCACAGAATGTAATGAATAATTCAGGCCGGAGTGCATTAAGGCTCTGGCTCATCCCAGGCTGAGCAGGAAAAGCAAATGCAAACAGGATTAAGTTTTTCAAGAGCACTTTGCTGGGCAGAGAGGTGGCTGTGCGGGGCGGGGATTCCCAGGGATCCGGCGCCACAGACAGCGGCTTCCACATCTGCTTAATGCACTTAGAGACAGCTCTTGTCAGAGCAACAGTAGTGCCAAATATTGAAAATAAATAAATACAGGGAGGAGAGGTCACTGGCCTGAGGCTCTTACAGGCTACATTTCAACTGTGAGAGAGACAATGGAGAGATGGGGAGAGGGCAAGAGGGCCCCAAAGATCAACCGGGGTGTGTCTGCCAGGTTTAAGCCCAGTTCCAGGAGCTAAAAACAGCTCTCAAGGAAGCTCTGACTGACTGACGGACCAGCCAAATAAGAATTGTGTTTTATTTTTATAGTCAGCACCAGAACCAAAGCAACTGTCAAAGGTCCACCTGCAGAACCTGAGTGATTCTGGCCAGAACTAGGCCAAGCGCCTCAAACATGCCAAGGCAACGGGAATGCTCTCAGCGACCCAGAGACGCACCCCTTCAACTGGGACTCTGCACGGAACCGGCAGGGAAAGGAAAGGGCCGCGTGGCTGTCAGATCGATACAGCAGCCTGCAACAAAGAGTAAACCAGGCTGCCTTTTCCACTTTTTCTGCTACACTTCTAGTTCTACCGCTTCTTCTTACTGCTCCCCCCGCCCCGCTTTTCTATATTTGAGTTATTATATCTCTGTACTGTAGCAGGAGCCTTGGAGCTAAAAACCTCCTCATGTATCACACCAGAGATTCCATCTAAACATTAGGAAGAACTTCCTGACAGTAAGAGCAGCTTAAAACAGTGGAATCCGCTGCCGCCTCAGTGGAGTGTGGTGGAGTCTCCTTCTATGGTGGTTTTCAAGGAGAGGCTGGGTGGCCATCTGTCCAAGGGAGGGCTTGGACTGTATCTCCCTTCATGGCAGAATGGAGTTGGACTGGAGGGCCCTGAGGGTCTCTCGCGCATCTATAATTCTGTGATTCTACACCAATCCTGCAAAAGAGCTGGGCTGCAATCAGGGAATTGGGGCCGCAACCAAAGGGAACTGGGGCCTGCTGGAAGGGTGAGGGAGATGTTCCCTGTGACAACAAAAGAGCCCCCTTTCTCTTCTCGGGCAGTTCAAAGTGGAGCTTGCCTTCTCCAGTTGGGGGACTGGCAGTGAGGACGCCTGGTGGGCCTCACCACAGTGCAGATGGCCAAGGCACTCTGGATTTCAGTCTAGAATTTGAAGAGTCTCTCAAAGTGCTCTCCAAATGGTGTTCTCCAAAATTTAAAAGAGATGTCCAAGCAGTCACTCCCCAAAACTGTTCAGCATCATGGATAGCTGCTTTGAAGTTCAACCTAAAAACTGGCATGGATTCCCCTCCCTCCTGAGCCATCAGCTGCCGGTGGGTGGCAAAAGGTAGGCTCAGATTCACTTTGATTCATTCACAGACATGAAGATGACCTGAAGGATTCCTTGGGCAAGTTACTCCTCTTCAGCCTAGTCTACCTCACAGGACTGTTGGGCTGCCAGAAGGTTACCCTTGAAGGGAAAAGTGCAATGCTGCTGAAGAAAATGGGCATCTAGGGTGCATTTCAACCAAAACGTGTTGTAAGGTCCCACTGTGGGGGTCCCCAATATCAGTATGGTTTGGATGGGCACCACAATTGGCATCATATATAATTGACAACATGTTTTATTGGCTCTGATATCAAATTCAAGCTTGAGAGATGATGAAGAGGTCAAACTGAGCGAGGGAAAGAATTTGACTGCAAATGTGAGAAGGATAGGTCAACTCAAAATTTCCTCCAGGTAAGACTGAGTCACCTGTCAGGCAAATACACACCATTCATGTGGATAATAGGCTTAAAAAGAAGCTGGGCTTTTCCAGGGAATCCAACTGTGAGGAGCCCACCAGGACACTGACTGACAGATATCCATCCCTTGTACACCTGGATTCTTTCGTCTGTCCTCACAGCACCCACAATAGGCAGCTATTACAACATCCATCATGTTTTTGTCAAAGCAATAAGCCCATCAACAGGTGAAAGGCCCATTGTCCACAACAGGTTCCCTTTGTCTTGCACCTGGAACCTTCACAGCCACAAGCAATTTTCAGGGTACAAATGCCCCTGATTTGAGGAGGCCCAGGGCAGTCTCTTGAAGGTCTACCCGTCACTCTGTCCATCTGGCTCCTGAATGAGAACTGTCCTTAGGTCCTACCTAAGCCAAAATACATTCCTGCTCTTCACTACTCTTCTGGACTGGTAACTATAAATCCCCCAAGCCCCTCAGCCTCTCTCTAATTTTTCCTCCCTTTCTCTTTCAGCTATCTCTTGTGTGAATGTGTGACTGTGTGTATCTTGTGTGCACGCATGAGTGAATTCCCCTCAATAAAATACATTTTTAGCTTACTTCTGAATCTCTGGCTGGTTCCTTTGGAGGTTTTCAAACAGAGGCTGGATGGCCATCTCTCAAAGAGAGTGCTTGGATTGTGCCCTGCTGCATGGCAGAAGGGGATTGGACTGGATGGCCCTTTGGGGTCTCTTCCAAGTCTTTTAAGATTCTAGGATTCACTCTCCCTTTTGCACAGGGACTGCAGCTCTTTTATCAATTAGTTGGGAATCATCCGGGGTCTCTTTCACCAAGCAAATCCGTCAAAGCCACCCTATATGGAGATCTTGGTTGTTTGTTGATCATGCTGTTACCCTATATGTTGGGGGTCCCGGGAGGGGTGCCCAAATTACCAAATAAAAACACAAGATGGGGGAAATTAGACTCGAGCACTCTCTTAAGCTAACGAGATGCAGGGTAACTTTAGCTGGGATCTTTTAACTCTATGTCTACAGTGTCAGGTCAGAAGAGTAGCCAGGCAAGTTTTAATGTAACAAAAATAGCAGTTTTATTAAAAGACAAATAACAAACAAGACAACTCATACACACCACTAACTAGAAATAGAAATGGAAAGTTTTCAGGGGAGTGGGTGATACGACACCTTTTCTCGTAGTCCTGGAGAAAACGGAGTGTTGCAGGGAGGAAAGCTCAGCACGGTTCGCTGAGGGCGCAGCTCGCTGGACAAACCGACAGCAAGGCAGGATAGCAGTCCGGAGCATTCCGAGGGGTGCAGACTCAGTTATTGGGAACTGAGGGGACAGCTTCACCGGACAGAGCGTCAGCAAGACTGGATGGAAGTCCAGGGCGATCCAAGGAAGGCTCGGATTTGGGGACCTTTTATCAGGGGAATTATGCCTACAGGCCATGCCATGCTCGGTGAGAACAAAGGAACTTTGTAGCTGGACAAAGGAGTTGGAAAAGGTCAGGTTTCACATGATGAGCTTAGCGCTGGATGACAATCGTACAGCCAGTCTGCAAATAGATCAACGTAAAGGACTGGCTCGGCACTCGGCCGGGCGTCTTTGTGTAAAGTCGCGCTGAGCAAGGCCGGTTTGCAAGAAGATGGTCCCTGAAGCGACGGAGAGGCTCAAGTTGCCTACCTAAATGAGGTTTGGAATGTACAACCATTAATGGTCGCGCCTATGACATGCTTGTACGGTGGCCCTTTGCAAACACATGGAGCACAGTGGCAGAGAGAGGTCAAGTAAAGGCCAAATTATTTGATGTCAAGAGATATCTAGTGCTCTCACCAGACATATCATAACTGTGGTAACAATGGTCTCTGGTGAATTGCAGATGTGGTTCTTGACTCAAACAAATGGGGCCCTGGGATGGGATAAAAACTCTTGGACAGCCCTGAGATGGACGGACAGATGGATGGTGGACAGAAAGATGGACTGATGGGGTTTGTCAGGAACTCAGGAACAGCTGTGGAGCTTTCCCATTGTCAGCCCTGCTTTCTCACTGGCAGACCTCTCCGGCTGCCTTCCTCCACGACTGTCATTTATTTCTTATCCATTTAAATATTTACATTCTCCCCTGAGCTCCAACAGTCTGAGGACAGAATCAGTTAAAAATATTTTAAAGGCATTTAAAATATAAAAGTGTAAAAAAGAACTTATGCTTTTACTTTATTTTACTTTATATCCCATCTTTCTTCCAGTCTGCAACCCAAAGTAGCTTAGAATATAAGTTAATACAAAATAGCTAAAATATCAAACTGACAACTTAAAACAAATGAAAAGAGTTTAAAACCACGTGTGCATCTTTGTGAATGTGTGTGTGAGAAAGAGAGAGACAGAGAGAGGACAACAAGAAGGGACGGTGAAAAAACGTTTGGAGTTTTATGACTGGCTGGAGGAGATTGTTTTGGGAGAACTAAAAAGGTGTGTTTAAGGATGTGAGAGGAGTAGCTGGAGGGAATGGTTGGCCAGGATATTCTATGGACAGGTTAAGTACATTTTAACAACAACTTTTTACTTCTATCTTTGTGCCATTTATCAACAGAAGGGTCACAATACTGTGCTTGGGCCACGTAACTCTCTCCTCACACGACTGCATGGCGTTTTGCTGCACTGCCCTTCTGTGGAATGCCAGGGCTGTGCAGCCACCAAGGGTGCCTCTGCCCACGTGCCAGCTGCTGCTCCCGCTCCCCTCCTGCCACAGGGGGATAATTGTGCCCCAGAGCTGTCCCTGAAGTCCCAGGAAATCAAGGGGTGTGTGGAAGGGTCCAAGAAACGCTTACACACCACCCGAGGAAGCACAGCGGCATGTGAAGCTCTTGGGCAGCGGTTCTCAACCTGTGGGTCGGGGCCCCTTTGGGGGTCGAACGACCCTTTCACAGGGGTCGCCTAAGACCATCGGAAAATACGTATTTCCGATGGTCTTAGGTTCCATTCCCTCCTTGGTGGTGGTGCACAAGCGCGAGTCATGCACTCACGTCCTCCTGCCCCCTGTTCAGAAGGGACTGAAATCGCTCCCCTTCTCCGCTACCAGGAGAACCTCCCGTCTGACGGGCCAGCTTGGGGGGGCAGCAGCACGGGGGGGCAGGCCCCCTCCTCACCACAGCCCCTGCCCCACTCACCATGGAGGGGGGCGCTGCGGAAGGGCCGGGGGGCCGCAAGGTGACACTTTTCCGGGGGGCGAGCTGCACCCAGCGCAAAAGACAAAGGCACTGGGATTCCTCCTCCCCTGGCCAGGGTCAACACTCTGGAAACTTTTCCCACACTGCCCTCCCCAGTGGAAACAAGAGCAAAGCAGAAACAGAGCCCGGGGGGGTTCTCGGCGTTTATTCCCGGGGGAGACGCGCGGCTCCTCTTTCCTTCCCTGCCCGCCCTCCCCGTTCCTGGCCGGCGAGGTGGCCTTTGCTGGGAGGGGGGAGGCATTGCAAATAATAAATAAATAATTTTATGGTTGGGGGTCACCACAACATGAGGGACTGTATGAAAGGGTCGCAGCATTAGGAAGGTTGAGAACCACTGCTCTTGGGGAACTCTGCTTCTGCAACCGTGAACTAAATGCAGAGGTAAGGCCACAGTTAAAAAAGTACAACCATATGTGCAAAGGAACCTATCCATGTAGATGACCCCACCAGATTCCAGCTACCACTTATTTTTCAGTTTTTGTAAGGTGTCTTGCATCCCAGTCTTCCTGACACTAGCTTAGGATTAGTAAGGCCCCCACTGGCTCTGTCTCCCATCCTCACCGGGCTGAATCCCTTCAGTCCTCTGAAAGGGAAGAATTTTTCCTCTTCCTCCCACACCAGAAAGCAAAGTATAATGAAAAAACAAGGGAGGGAGTGAGGAGAGGGCAGCGGCAAAGGAACGAGACAAGATTCTGAAGTGTCCAGAGGTATTAGGATAGCCCGTGCCATCGCGTTTCCAATTTTTATGTCTGGTTGTGAAAGCTAGAGAGTGAAGGAAGCTGATAGGAAGAAAATCAGCCCCTCTGAAACATGGTGCTGGAGGAGAGTTCTGTGGAAACCCTGGACTGCCAAAAACACAAATAAAAGGGTCCAAGAGTGCATCAAGCCTGAACTCTCCCTAGAAGCCAAGAGGACGAAACTGAGACTGTTGCACTTTGGCTATATCATGAGAGAAGGCAGGACTCCCAGAAAAGACAATAATGCTTGGGAAGGTGGAGGGCAGTAGGAAAAGAGAGAGACCCCCATTGCAGGTGGAGAGACAAGGAAGCCCCAATGGCTGCTGCCCTCAGTCTGCAAGACCCAAGCAAGGCTGTGGGTGGCCAGCGTGGTCTTGTTCATGGGGTTGCCCCAGGTCAAAGCTGACCTGACAGCAGGTAACAACCAAGAGAGGAGAGGTCCCTCCTGCTCGTCCTACCCGGAGGAGGCAGATCCTCTCCTGCTCCTTCGCTGGGAAGGGACCCATCCTGCCAATCGGTGCAGCAGAGCCTCCACACAGGCCGGATGGAGAAGAGAAACTGTTTCCCTTGGCGAAGGTATCAGCGAGCAGCTCTTCCTGAGCTGAGAGAGAAAGTTAATTTGTGCCACGTAATTAGAAGTGTCATATTCAATAGCACTTTCTGATCCTTTTAAAGACGAGAATTAGAAATAATTTGGGGTAATATTTTCCTATTGATTTGTGCTTCGTACTATGGATCAGGCAATTAGCTGCCCTGAAAAGCAGAGGAGGCAGGCGAGCAAGCAAGCAAGTGAGGGGGAAGAGGGAGGAGGAGGAAGAGAAAAGGAGTTCTCCACCAACACTGGTGGAGGCAGCTCCATGTTCAAGGGCAGAGTTTTGTTGCCCTCTTGTCCTTGGATTGGGGACTTCTCCCTGGGTCAGAGGTCTCGGAGGCACCTGCAGGGTCCCAGCTGCATTCCATGAGGATAGAAAGCACATTTGGAAACAGTTCTGTCCTCAGTGAAAAAGGGGTCCCTGGATGTCAGAAAGTGATGACGAGCAGGATCCACAAAGGACAAGAATCTTTGCAGTTCAGGACTAATTCTATGGCCAAAAAATACATGCATTTTTTAAAAATCCAGAAAATAGTGTTTTCTGCACAAGAAAAGCTGCTGCCGCCTCCCACCCTTCACCCAAAGGTGATAAAACTCTGAATTGCCAGACTCACACAACAGCTTCTTCAGTTTGAATATTTTCTTCCATTTAAAACAGGCAAAGTGGGGGAGTAGGGTCACCCTATTCAGCAATCCCCCCAAGAACTTGGGGGTTACAATGCTTCCACCCAAGTGAGTCCCCAGTTTAAGTTGATGCCCCAGAAATTGAAGAGGAGCCTCAGAGGACCCCGAACTGTGACTCTTCATTATTCCTAAGTCGATCTCCAGGGACAAGAAAGATGCCCCATTAATCATACTAACATCTCAACAAGGAGGGACTTATTCCACAGTTTATGCCCCCCATTGCATTAAAGGGGCTCCCCCTTCTTGTGGCCACTTGTTTATTCCTTATGTGGTTGAGGCCAAGCTTACTTCCTTTTCCATTAGATAAACACCTCAACATTTCATTTAGCCACTTGCGTTATGTGGTAAGGATGCATGCTCATGCCCCATGCTGCTCACTCTTTTTGCTTCCATCCCCACCCCAAGGTCTGCCCAATTTTGCCCCCTAGTCTGCATCCAACTTGGGTCCCATCAGGACTTCACCTCTCCCCTGCATTAAACAGTCAGTTTGTAAGTACTCAGAAAGCAATGCCATAATCACCAAAAGTCCACATGGATTTCTCAGAAATAAGTCATGCCAGGCTGATCTTATCTCTTTTTATGATAGGGTTACAAGCTTGATAGATGAAGGGAATACTGTAGACATAGCATATCTTGACCTCAGTAAGGTCTTTGACAAAGTTCCCCATGGCATTCTTGCAAAGAAGCTAATAAAAGGCAGGCTGGACAGGGCTGCTGTTAGGGGATTGGTATTTGATTGACCGACCGAACCCAAAGGGTGCTCTCCACCAATGGCTGCTTTTCATCCTGGAGAGAAGTGACTTTTGGAGGTGCCACAGGGTTCTGTCCTGGGCCCAGTGCTATTCAACATCTTCAGCAATGACTTGGATGAAGGAGTGGAGGGCATGCTGATCAAATCTGCAGATGGCACCAAATTGAGAGGGGTTGCTAATACCCCAGAGGACAGGATCAAATTTCAAAATGACCTTGACAGATTGAAAAGCTGGGCCAAAGCTAACAAAATGAATTTCAACAGAGAGAAATGTAAGGTCCTGCACTTAGGCAGAGAAAATGGAATGCACAAATACAGGATGGGGACACGTGGTTGGATAGCAGTACATGTGAAAGGGATGTAGGAGTCTTGGTGGACCACAAACTGAAGATGAGTCAACAGTGTGATGTGGCAGCCAAGAAAGCCAATGTGATTCTTGGTTGCATCAGTAGGAGTCTGGTGTCTAGATCGAGGGAGGTAATGGTACCACTCTATTCTGCATTGGTTAGACCCCGTCTTGAATCCTGTGTCCAGTTCTGGGCACCTCAATTCAAGAAGGATATCAACAAGCTGGAATGTGTCCAGAGAAAGGCAACCAAAATGGGGAAGGGTCTGGAAGCCATGAAGGCCTATGAGGAACAGCTTAGGGATCTGGGTATGTTTAGCCTGCAGAAGAGAAAGTTAAGAGGGGACATGATAGCCATGTTTAAATATTTGAAGGGATGTCATGTCAAGAAGGGAGCAGGCTTGTTCTCTGCTGCTCCAGAACCTAGGACAAGGAACAATGGATTCAAGCTGCAGGAAAGGAGTTTCCACTTGGAAGAACTTTCTGATGATCAGAGCTGTCCGGCAGTGGAATCTGCTGCTTCGGGGTGTGGTGGTGTCTTCTTCTTTGGAGGTTTTTAAGCAGAGCCTAGATAGTGATCTGTCAAAGGGAGTGCTTTGATGTGAGTTCCTGCATAGTGAGGGTTGGACTCGATGGCCCCTGGGGTCTCTTCCAACTCTATGATTCTATGATTCCAGTAATTGTAATAAGGTTTGGGTTTTCTGCTAGCAGAGCATAGAGGAGGCCAGGTGCTGTGGGAGTTTATGGTAAAACCACTTTACCAGGAGCAACTACGCTGGTGCTCACTGTAAGGTAGAACAGAAAACCTGGGCTGAATCCTCTTGGTGAGTCCCAGCTGGAAGGGAGCCATCAGATCACCTACTGAACGGTAGGCAAGTCAACATGCCAGGTGGTTCAGGTGATCCAATGACGCTCCCCTCTCCAGGGCTCAGTACTACCCTGTACTTAGGGTCTCAGGAAATCCTAAGCTGGAAAGATGATTATGATGATTGTTGTCTTGATCACCACCACTCTTTATACGGGGCCATCCATCTACCTGGGGCTTTACAAGTAGAACAACCAAACCAGCAGGTCCTGCCAGAGACGTTCAGTCTAAAATATATGTGCATGTATATATCTACATAGTGACACAGAGGGAAGGAAGGAATAATAAAAATATACTACACAATTAAAAAACAAATTATCCATATAAAATAGGAAAAGCACAATACAATAAAGCCAACTAAGAATTATGAGTAATCAAGCTGTACAGACTTATAAATCAATATTACACTAAAATTCCCAAAGCTTTTGAAACCAAGAAGGGTTTTAATTGAGATTTAAAAATAATGAGGAAGAGAGCAGGCTGCAAATGATCCGGAAGCTGAGCCAAGGAAGAGGAAACCCTCTGGTGGGGTGGGACGGAGACAATCAAGGTCCATTGGCTAGGGGACCCCCAGCAGCTGGCCTTCATGTCTGGAGAGCAACAAGCAGCAGCCGCTGGTCTCAGACTCTGCCCCCCCACCCCATGGCAGCCCCTCCCCAGCAAAGGGAGCAAGGAGACGGGCAGCTTCCTCCAAGGGAGGCAAGTGAGCTCAACAGGTGGAAGGGAGCACAAAGGCCAGAAGTCCACAGGGCAAAGGAAGAACCACCATGGACCAGCAAACATCGCTGCCCCTTTCCCGCCAACCTCGCCAACCAGGCAACGCTGTCCTTTTGGCTTCCAAGAGTAACAGCAGCAGCAGCAGCAAAAGTAACAACAGCCCTCCGCAGCCCAAGTTCAGCAGGCACCTCACCCCCTAAATTAGGACTGTCAGCTTGAGGCCTTAGGTCCCCGGGTGTGCAAACATGACAGCATTCAATACCCTCAAAGTCAAAAGGGGGATTAAAAATTCCACCACAGCCCTCATCCCCCTTGTGCCTGCTTAATAATAATAATAATAATAATAATAATAATAATAATAATAATAATAATAATGTATTTCTATCCCGCCTTTTCACATGGATCGAGGCTGCAAACAACATTAAATACATTAATACATTAAAAAACATACCCAATCCTCCCCACCCAACAATCCACCTAAAACCAACCCCCTAAAACACACAACAATCAATCAACTATTGAAAGAACAGTAAGACAATTGATGGGAGGTGACGGAAATGCTAGTCTGGGAAGGCCTGTCAGAAGAGATCAGTCTTTACTGCTTTTTTAAAGTGGGCA